>CANTUT010002359.1:2500-20619 GCA_947687605.1 Reutealis trisperma
AGATATTAATAGACAAAAGCTTTTAGTAGTATTGCTATAATTGGATGTACTAGAATTTGATGTGATATTAGGGATGGATAGGTTATATGAGCATGGATCTCATATTGACTGTAGAGAGAAACTTATCAAGTTTCAAACCAAGGATGGGAAGGAGTTCATGTATCAGAGGGATAGGAATGAGAATCCTTTGAATTTGATATCGTCCTTAAGAGCAAGAAGGATGTTAAGGAAAGGATGCTAAGCATATTTAGCCCATGTAATCGATATTAACAAGGAGATCGCCATTCAAGGCAAGAGCATTCCAATGGTGGATGAGTTCATAGATGTCTTTCCAGAAGATCTACTTGGATTGCCACCTGACTGTGAGATTGACTTCAACATTGAACTGTTGCCTAGAACGCAGTTTATATTGATACCGCCATATTGTATGGCACCAATGGAGCTAAAAGAATTAAAGATGCAACTATATGATCTACTCAATAAGGGTTTTATTCGACTAGGCAGTTTACCATGGGGCACTCCAGTGCTTTTCGTAAAGAAGAAGGATGGCTCATTTTGGATGTGCATTGACTATCACTAGCTTAATAAAGTCACTGTGAAGAATAGGTATCCTTTGCCAAGGATTGATGATCTTTTTGACCAATTGCAAGGAGACTGGTTACTTCTCCAAGATCAACTTAAGGTCTGGCTATCATCAACTAAAGATCCATAGTGAAGACATCTGCAAGACTGCCTTCCATACTAGATACAGACATTATGAGTTCACGGTTCTGCCATTCGGACTGACAAATGCACCTGTTACTTTCATAGACTTGATGAATCAAATATTCAGGCTGTTTCTTAATAAGTTTGTGATCATGTTCATTGATGACATCCTAATTTACTCTAAAAGTAAAGAAGAACATAAAGAACATTTGAGGATCATGCTGCAAATGCTACGTGATCACCGGCTCTACGCTAAGCTATCAAAGTGTGAGTTTTGGATAGAGTCTATCAACTTCCTTGGACATGTAATAAGTAAGGAATGGATTTAGGTTGATCCTAAGAAAGTTGAAGCAGTAGCAAGTTGGCTACGGCCAACAACGGTCATAGAAGTACAGAGTTTCTTAGGCATGATTGGGTATTACCATAGATTTGTGCAAGACTTTTCTAAGATAGTAGCCCTATTGACCAAGTTGACTAAAAGCAAGTTAAGTTTAATTAGGAAGAGTCCTGTGAGGAGAGCTTTCAGAAGCTAAAGAAATGCTTGATATCGGCCCTAGTTTTGGCATTACCAAAAAAGAGAAGAAGGATTCACCGTCTACTGCAATGCTTCGAGAGTAGGACTTGGATGCGTCTTGATGCAAAATGGTAAAGTCATCGCCTATGCATCACGATAACTAAAGAGGCATGAAGTGAATTACCCTACTAATGATTTGTAGTTGATTGCAGTAGTGTTCGCTCTAAAGATCTGGAGACATTACATGTATGGAATGAAGTGTGAGATCTACATAGATCATAAGAGTCTTCAGCACATCTTAAGCCAAAGAGACCCCAACTTGAGGTAGAGGAAATGGATTGAACTATTAAAGGATTATGATTGTCAGATTCTTTACCATCCTAGGAAGGCGAATGTAGTGGCGAATGCCTTGAGGTGAAAATCAATTGGAAGCCTAGCCCAAGTGACTGTACAAAAGAGACCGATTGTGAAGGAATTAAAAGAATTTTTTAACCAAGGATTGAAGCTGGAGATTAGAGGATCAAGAGTTTTGGTGGCTCATTTTCAAGTGAGGTCTAAGCTAATGGAAGAAATAAAGGATTCATAAGATAAGGACCCACACATGGTGAAGTTGAAGGATGAGATGAAAGAAGGGAAGAACTCTAAGTTTGAAGTGGTCAATGGAGTTTTAAAGTGTGGAATAGAGCATGCATGCCTGATGTGGAAGGATTACGGGAAAGGATATTAAAAAAGGCACATTAGACACTTTATTATGCTCATCCTGGAACTACTAAGATGTACCATGATGTGAAAGCTAACTATTGGTGGCTTGGACTAAAAAAGGATGTGGCTAAGTTTATAGCATCCTGCCTTACTTATCAGCAAGTCAAGTATGAGCACCAACGACCCTCTGGATTGCTGTAAGAAATTTAACTACTCGAATGGAAGTGGGAGCACATCATTATAGACTTCGTTGTTGGTTTACCTAAAACCTCCAAAGGATATGACTTTATATGGGTCATAGTGGACTGATTGACAAAGTCTGCTTATTTTCTAGGAGTTAAAACCATATATTCCGTAGCCCAGTATGCACAGTTGTATATGGACGAGATCGTGAAATTACACGGAGTGCCAATTTCGATCATGTCGAATTAAGGGACTCAATTTACCTTGAGGTTTTGGTAGAAGTTTCAAGAAGCTTTAGGAACATAACTTGATTTTAGTATTGCATTTCACCCTTAAACGGATAGACAGTCTAAAAGAATAATTCAGATATTTAAGGATATGTAAAGAACTTATGTCTTAGACTTTGGTGGTAGCTGGGATAAGCACTTAAATTTGATTGAATTTGCCTACAACAATAGCTATCATTCGTCCATCGGCATGGCACCATATGAAGCTTTGTATGGGAGGAAATGTCATTCTCCAGTTTATTGGGTAGAGCCTGGAGACAAGTATGTGGAAATGCCGGAGTTGCTTAAGGAGACAACTAAGAAGATACCCTTGATTCAAGATGGACTAAAAATGGCTTTTAGTCGATAAAAGAGCTATGCGAACCCAAAAAGGAAAGACGTACACTTTGCCATGGGAGATCACATTTTCTTAAAGGTCTCTCCAATGAAAGGTGTTATGAGATTTGGTAAAAAGGGGAAATTATCACCTCATTTTGTTGGTCTATTCAAAATCTTAGATAAGGTTAGGGAAGTATCTCATAGACTTGCCCTGCCTCCAACTATGGTGTATGTGCATCCAGTGTTTCATGTCTCTATGTTAAGGAAGTATGTGTCAGATCCATCTCATGTCCTGTCACCTCTAGACATAACGTTAGATAAACAGCTATCCTATAAGGAGTCACCAATAGCTATAGTGGATCAATAAGTGAAGAGGTTAAGAAACAAGGAGATACCCATAATTAAGGTCTAATGGCAAAATAATGGGATAGATGAGTGCACTTAAGAAGCTGAGGAGGAGATGCTGTAGAAGCATCCTCAACTTTTTAAGATCATTTAGGTAAGAATTTAAATTCAAGGATGAATTTCTTTTAAGGGAGAGAGAATGTAACAACCCATACCTACTCTAGAAAATTTAATGACAATTTGCTTGATTTAGAACTATTAAGGTTAAGTGTGTGTTTTTATGGGAATTTATGTCTATGCGATTGATGAGTATGTGGCATGTTGAATTAATTTTTAATATACATAATATGAGTTATTATTGTGAAATAAATGATTTATATGAAATACATTAGCATAAAATAAATTATTTTAAATAAAATGAATTTTCATGCATAAAGGCAATTTTTAAGCATAAAATGATTTTATGAGTATTTTAAAATAATTTTTAAATAAATGTTTTGGGGGAAATTTTAATGAAAATAATAAGAAAAATATTTTTATTTTAATTACTCATAATCAGCCCCTAATTTAAATAAAAAGCCCAAATACCTAAAAGTCCACTACCCCAAAACCCTCTTAACCTTGCTCATTAAGGGTATTAGTGGAAATTACCCAAAACTCTACATTTAAATATTAAAATTGCAGCCAGCCCTAATGTTCCAGCAGTCATTACTCTAATTTTCTGTATTGTGATGAAAAATTCTCTCAAAACAATTCTCTCTCCTGAAATTAAGAAAATACCTTTTAATTTTGCGATTTCTCACCTGTATTCGTAAGTTTTTCTTTCTTTTCAAATTCCCATATGATTTCTACGAAATAAATTATGAGAAAATTATTTTGAATTGATTTTTTACTAATTTTTATAGATTTAATCCTGTTTGGATGAGTTTTTGAAAGAGAAATTTAATTATCTACCAAAAACACAAATCTTTCTACGCAATTTGCCCAAAGGTGAATCATGTAACTTAAAATTTCAATTTTTTATGCATAAACACTTCAAGGGGGGATGATTCCTACATAATTGAATTCTAAATGGATTTTTGATGTATTTTGATGAAAAATATTGGATTAAATCATATTTCTGCATATTACTGGAATGACCGAAAAGTTTCAGAAAACAAGGAAATTCAAGGTTTTCGCTCTAGAACTTAAAAATTGGAAAATTCTTTGGTTTGATAACTCCATGGCTGCTATATTGTGATTTTTAATATTCTAAACTGATATTTTTTATTTTGGATGAAAAGTAATGTTGTAAATCATGTGTTTATATATTATTGTGAACAGAAAGCGCAGAAAGTGCGAAAACTCATGATTTTCACTGTAAGCCTTAAGCTTTGGAATTTTTTTACATAATTATTACCTATGGCTATTGAATCATACATGTGGATGTTCTAAAATGATATTTTTTGTGATTGAATGAAAAATAATGGTTTAAACCACCTATTTACATATTACTGTAATGACCGAAAAATACCAAAAACAAGAAAACTCATGGTTTTGCATCCTAAAACCTAAAATTGAAATTTTCATACACATGTCACACATATGGATGCCAATTCATGTAAAATAATGTTCTAAAATAATTTTTTATTGTGTTTACATGAAAAATCTTAGTTCAAACCATGTTTTTACATATTACTGCAATAGACGAAAAGTGCGAAAAGTAAGAAAAATTCAGTTTTTCCTTTGATGATGCATTCGGCCTACTATGGGATTTTTATTCAAATGTCTATAATTTTTATGCAATGTATTTTGATAATTATTGACATGTATGTATGTATAATAAATGATAAAATTGCAAGTTAGTTGAATGAATGACCCTAGATAAGCATAGAGGCACTTTGGTATACTTAAGATATACCTAAGGTATCTTGACCTTATAATGTGATTAGAATGTGAATGTGATTGGGAAATATGCAAATAGATTTCATGATGACTTGATAATGAATTGATGATCTTGAATTGATTGATTGAATGAATGGGTCATAAGAGTTATAAGCATGACAATTGAAAGGTCTTTTGTTAAGTTGACATATATGGAAGTGTTAAGAGTATTAAGATGATTATTAAAATAAATTGACATTAAGATTATAATATTGTGTTTACCTTAGAAAGGTATGGACATAAATTATGATGTGTTTCATATGGGCCTAAAAAGGCTAAGTTTGCACACTTTTAAGTCAATATGTTATGCGCAAATGATGAGTGCACCTATATGTGCAACTCTAAGTGTATGAGAATGTTATATGTGCATGGGGTAGATATGGGATAGGGTAGCATCATGATCAAATAAATACTAAGTATTGAATTTAATATTATGGTAGAGCTTGAGGAGTCTTAGAAGTCCAAGGGTTATGTGAATTAGGAGCGAAGGAACTACAAGGTGAGTAAACATTGTATTCATTCTACAAGTGTGAGTAAACACTATGTTCATGTTGCAAGTGTGAGTAACATTATATTATGTTACAAGTATGTGATATCATGTTATGTGTACCTTGATATTCTTGAAACCCAAGTTATTTTCTATTTCAAATGAACTCAATGATCTCTATTGTAAGCTTGGGTTGCCAAAGGACATTTGGTCCAAAAACCATTTTATTTATCCAAATTCTTTTAAGATAATTGCCCTAACTTATTTTCTTTATGGAACTACACTATTCTTATATCTGCTGTTCAAACAAATTAAATTGATATTACTACTGTGATACATATTATTATTGCCTTAAGTGCTATTGATATATGTGAATACCATTAGCTCTAGCTATGGTACCTCTAGCCCTTTATACAGAAGTCCTCATGCCGATGCGAGAAATCATCAGAGCCTATACACATGGTCTTAACCCGATGGATAGGGGTAGTGTATCTGCCTCAGCTAGAAAGGAGTATAACTAGCCATGGGGCCTGATCACCTTTATGCCTTATAAGTGATAAGTGTTGGAATTTGGTTTAAGGCCACTCTCCTCTAAGTGTTCGAGTGATAGAGCAATAGCCTTCACTCTCTAAGTGTTATAAGTGTGATTTCTGCAAATTTGTTAAATTGAACCCTTGCTAAAATGCAACTTGATTCATAAATTGAAAGTCATAAACTGTGTATAAGCTATGAGTTTCCTTTTTAAAGGAATATATGTTAATGTATGTGCTTTATCATTTACTCATTGAGATCATCTATCTTACTCCTTTTTCCTTGTGTGGTTCTAGGTGAGCAAATGTGAGGAGGCAAGTTGATGGCTCAAGCATTCTACTTCACTTGGGGATTCCTTGTCAAAGTCATTAATAATACCATACTCTGAAGTGTTGTCATTAGATGCTCTGGAAATATTTATTTTTGATGTTTATTTTGAGATGTTATTTATTAAGGTTTTCAAGTGAATTATGAATATTATTTTCCTTATGGATTATATGTGAAGTGTCTAATTACTGTCTTCCACAATTAAAGATTTTTATACAATGTTATAAATGAGTCATTGTATAAGGTTTGGTATGATCCTAGGCATGATTTGTATATGTGTAAGTGGGTTCTACGAGCATGGGTGACCTTATGTCTCCCCGTATTCCAGGACCATCATATCTCTAAAGTTGAGATGTGACACAGAGTCTTGTGAGTCTGTTTTCTATTAAATTTTTCTTTTTTGAGTATATCAGGTCTTGTCCTTCTAAGTTTGTATTTTGCCTTCTAGGGTTATTCTCTAATGTATTCATCATGGGACTTTTATTAATAATAAAAAGTTTGAACTTTCTACTTTGCTTTAATTTTTTCTGATTCATCTTTAAATGGGAACATCTTTAAAAAAAGCAACCAAAAAAAAAACAAAAAATGAAAGAAGTAAAAGAATTAATTAATTATGGCACACAAAAAAAAATCCAAAATTCCATACATAGCATGGCAGTAGTGGAAAAGCTCATGGATTGTTCTATACAAGACAAGATAGGGATGATCCAAGCATTGCAATTCATGAGATCTCTACCTATATACACAAGAAGCTTGTTGAAGAGAAGTCATAGAGAATGAAGACAAAATAGACCAAAAGGTATCATGACCAGCTGAATGCCATCGAGGAAAAGAGAATCAATGCTCTGTACAAAATTCAAGGTTATCAATAGAGACTAGCTGAGCATTTCAACTAGAAGGTGAGAGACAATGGTTTGCAAGAAGGAAATCCAGTTCTAGAAGAAATCCAAGCCCTTATTCATGATCCAAGAGGAAGTTCAAACTAAATTGGTGTAGATGGTACATGCTAAAAAAGATCCTATCCAATAGAGGCACCATCTTCATAGACATGGAAGGAAGCAAATTCTCCCATCCTAGCAATCCAAATTAGCTAAAATGATACATCATCTAAAGATGACATCTATATTTCATTTCTATTTTTCATGCATATGTAATTAGAACTACGTGGACCTAATTCTCCCTAAAAGAAACAAATGATAGAAAAGTGATGTAAGGGATACGTAGGTAGCCTGACTCGGGTGCGGTCCAAATTATAATACAAAATATTTTGTTTGCATCGCATTCTCATTTTCTTTGTGCCTAGTACATCATTCATTTAATTCTTTTACTAAAACAAAAAGAAAAAAAAAAAAAGAAGAAGAAAAAGAAAAATGCTCACTATGCTGAAAACTTAAAAGGGCGGCTTAAGCAGAAATTAGAGCAAAAATAAAAGATGTCTCATTTAATAATGATCAAGTTTTGCAAAATTCAAGTCCATCATCATGACAAAAAGGATAGCCCTTTCAATGTCATCTATAGCTTATCCTATTTCTTGTAGTCCTATTAACTTGCAATCATTTTGAACAAAAAGCAAAAAAAAGTCATGCCTGAAGCCATGGTCTAGTCAGTCCTCCTTTACCTCCTAAGATGCACATCGATCGTATCCTCATCATAATCAAAGTTTGCCACAATCTCCTTAAATGGGCACACCCCTCCTCTAGATCTCTGTAGCTCCTTTTGCCATAATAGTAGAGGCACCAATAAAATCAAAATTGTTCACCACAGTAGTATCAAAAACCTTCTCTTGAGTACCAACAGTTTTGAAACTGTTCTTAAAAATCCTCCTCTATAATTTAGAAGATGCAGTCCTCCTCTTTACCTTAACTATAGTAGTCCTTCTCTAACCTCTAATGTAGTGTCATCCTATTCTTAACGTAATCACAATCTCCTTTGTTATCGCCACTACAATTTGAGTCACTATTACAATCTGTGATGTCGCACTTCCAGTAAATCCCCGAGTCTCCTTCAAAGATCGAGTCATTCCTCTATTTATGTTGTAGTCCTCTTGCTACTAATGGCTCCTCTTACAGTCTCCCTTTCCTCAGCAACGTCACTTTTTATTCCTTTCAGTGAGGCAGCTTGATACTCTTTCTCAAATAGCCAAACCACTTTTGTCAATCACCTATCACACCTCTCCGTGGTCCAAAGTGAACTCCCAAAATAAACATCATAATAACTCCTCAGCTAGCCACCCTTTGATAGCTTTGGCATTAGGAGCTATGATCTGTACAGACTCCAAGAAAGAAAAACTGGGGGCACATCCAAAGTCTGCCTAAACCCTTATCCCCTAGTAGAAAGCATTCAAACTAAGCCCAACAGGCAAACCGCTCAATACCCATGGCCCCCAGTCATGAGAGATCTAATCATTTACCATTGGTAGTGCTAAAAATGTGTGCTCCAAGGGCAAACTGCAAGCAACCATCCTATTCGATCTCTGACCGAGTCTTAATAAAGCATGTGCAGACTAAAAAGTAAGGGTTGCCACCCTAAAGTGATCCATCAGCTACATTTCCAAGATAACTCAGAACCTAAAACCAAACATCCACAAAGCACCTCCAACAAAAAGTATAAGAATAGATAATTTTTCTCATTTGAGAATAATTGGCAAGATAGTCCATCTCTCTAAATCTAGAACAAAGCAGTCAAGACACATTAGTGTCTTTGCCAGCACAACACTGACCAAAAAATGCCTCTACTTCATCTACCACTAGCATTACCCCGATCAGCAGGCTTGTATCTGACTGTCAAGTAGAAAACCAAAGCCTTCATCCTGAGCCTCTATCCCCCTTATATCTCTTTGGTCATAGGGATCATGATACTTCTCAAACACAACCATCAAATTCACCTGACCACTATCTGGCCTGTAACATCTTAAGGCAAGTCTAAAACTCTTGAAAAATACAAAAAATGCCAAACTCCTCAAGAATGGACATAGCTCCTTCTCAACAGTGCCAAAACAAAAACCTTGGGCTATCGGACCTCAAAACTCAAGCCCCTCAGAAAAATCTCAATCCATTCAAACCCCTTATAGTGCCAATATGGCAAATATTTCATACCAATCCAAGTTGAATTCCTTAGCTTTGTTGAGTTCTCAGTCCACAAATGCATGTCTCCACCCTCATGCATTCATACAATCATCCATTATAGGCATCATCATAAATCATGCATGACATAGAAGTCAAGCAAAAAGTCCATGAATTCTAAAACA
The DNA here is from genome assembly GCA_947687605.1 of Reutealis trisperma. Lineage (NCBI taxonomy): Eukaryota > Viridiplantae > Streptophyta > Magnoliopsida > Malpighiales > Euphorbiaceae > Reutealis > Reutealis trisperma. Next base: position 12,070 of record CANTUT010002359.1, read on the forward strand.
TGCACATGTATCACCTATGCACCAGCATCTATGTAATCATGCATAAGCTGAGCTAATAGCCTCACCGACATCTCCTAAAGCTGACTAGTACTTCCTTAAAGTTGACCGACACCTCCTAAAGCTGACCTGTGCTTCTTTAAAGCTAAATGATACCTTTCCAAAAACTAATCAATGAAGTGTGACTTCCATAGTCCCTTTACTCCTAGCAAAGTTCCTTTGAGCCTTCTGAAAGCCCAACCCCTTACATTCAAAAGTCCAAGTTTCTTCGACACAACTAAAATCTTATCAGAATCTATCAAGCTGACTCACCATAGGTCGAGGCTCTTCCTCTACCAAAATCCTATCAGAATCTCGCGAGCTAACTAGCCATAGGTCGAGGCTCTCTTTTCACTAAATTGTCTTATCCAAAATCATCTTTACCTCCAGCATTAAGGCCAAATAGATAGCCTTGATTGAGATTTACCCAAATCTTCTTTACCTCCAACATTAAGGCCGAATAGATAGCCTTGATTAAGATTTATCCAAATCTTTTTTATCTCTAGCATTAAGGCCAAACATATAGCCTTGATTAAGATTTACCCAAATCTTCTTTACCTCCAACATTAAGGTCGGACAGATAGCCTTAATTGAGATTTACCCAAATCATCTTTACCTCTAGCATTAAGGCCAAACAAATAGCCTTGATTGAGATTTACCCAAATCTTCTTTACCTCCAACATTAAGGTCAGACAGATAGCCTTGATTGATATTTACCCAAATCTTCTTTACCTCCAACATTAAGGCCGGACAAATAGCCTTGATTGAGATTCATCCCAGATCTTTATCTCTAACATTAAGGTAGGATAGATAGCTTTAATTAAAATTCACCAAACCTTCTTTATCTCCAACATTAAGGCCAGATAGATAGCCTTGATTAAAATTCAACAATCTTTTTTTTATCTCCACCATTAAGGCCGAACAGATAGTCTTGATTGAAATTCAACAAACTTTCTTTATCTCCAACATTAAGCCCAAATAGATAGCCTTGATTGAAATTCACCAAGCCTTCTTTATCTCCCATTTTAAGGCAAGACAGATAGCCTTGATTGAAATTCACCAAGACCATTCTCGGATCCAACGTCAAGGCTGATGCGACCCGCTAGCTATAGAGAGCTAGGAACTGATTATATTAAATCACAACCCAAGGATTGATCAAACAAGAATAAGAAAAGCTTGACCCAATTCACAACTGTTGAAGAGAACCAAAGCTATAAGGGTGTGAGCACCATAAGTTATCTTAATAAGCTCAGATTTAAGTTCTAAACAAGAACTTGGAAGAATCTCTCACTTGAAGAAAATTCAAAGAAAACTATTATTTATCAAAACTGTCCCCTTTATAATAGAGGTTTTTAATTTATATGAAAACTAACCTCCAAACCTAGAATTAGATAATAACTAGGAAATATAATTCTTTATAGAAACAAGAATCCTTATTGAACATAGGATCCTAATTAATAAATCCTTATTGAAAATAGATTCCTAATTAAGAGATTAACTCCTAAAATCAAGCCAAATAAAATAAATATGATGTGGACCTACTAATATATCAAGTCCAGGCCCCACAAATGTAAAGAATACATTTAAAACATAAAAACTCGATATAGCAGATGGAAGCCTGTCGTGCCTGCAATGAGCAGATGCTCTCCCATTGTTACACTCGCACAGATAGTGTGCCCACACGAAGATTTTCACTTTGGTCCATCACGACTATAATGAGTGTGTTGCGACCGTGACACCGTCAGCCTTTACCATTTCCTTGTGCTTCACCTCTATTTTGTAGCCAAGAATAGGTGATTAGTCTTTTGGCATTTTTTGGATAGTATGGAGGCCTTCTAATGTTGATTCTTCATCTTGCATCTCCATGATCAACCCTTGTAATGCTTGTTTCATTCTCTTTATTCTTGCCCTTGTCATTGGACTTCTAATTCCTTGCAAAGGATCTTGGGAAGATCTTGTAATCATAGCTCTTTGATCTCTATCATTCCCTCCCTCCTCGAAAGGATTCATCCTCGAATCACCTACATCAAACAAAGTAAGATCAACAACATTAAATGTAGCACTAACATTACTATAGTTGCTTGGCAAATCTAGCTTGTAGGCATTGTCATTGATTCACTCCATGACTTGAAATGGCCCATCCCCTCTAGGTTATAGCTTGGACTTCTTTTGGATGGGGAATCGTTCATTTATTATATGAACCCACACCCAATCTCGAAGTTCAATCACAATCTTGATCCGCCCTTTATTTGCTTGCCTTGCATATTGTTCATTCTTCCTTTCACTATTGGCTCGCTTCTTGGCATGAAGATCCTTCACAAATTCAACCTTTCTTTTACCATTTAAATCTGTATGCTCATTAGTGGGTAAAGGTAAAATATCTAAAGGAGTCAAAGGATTAAACCCATAAACAATCTTAAAAGATGACAAAGAAGTAGTTAAATAACCATTCCTATTATATGCACACTCAATGTGTGGTAGGCATTTCTCCCATTGTTTCAAGTTCTTTTGTATGATTGCATGCAACAAGGTAGAGAGTGTCTTATTGACTACCTCAGTTTGCCCATCCGTTTGATGATGTGCAACAGTAGAAAATAGTAATTTAGTTCCCAATTTTCCCCATAAAATGCGCCAAAAATGGCTTAGGAACTGACATCCCTATCAATAACAATTGTTCTAGGCAAACCATGCAAACGAACTACTTCTTTAAAGAACAAATCAGCAATATGTGTGGCATCATTAGTTTTAGCACAAGCAACGAAGTGAACCATTTTACTAAACCTATCAACAACAAAAAATATGCTATCCATACCACTTTGAGATCTACACAACCATAACACAAAATCCATTGAAATTCAGTCCAATGATGAGAAGGTACAGGTAAAGGGGTATACAAACCATGTGGTTTGACCCTAGACTTTACTTGTTTACAAGAAATGCACTTATCACAAACAAATTGCACATCATGTTTCATGCTAAGCTAATAAAAATGTTCATGTAAGATGTCTAAAGTCTTTTGAACACTAAAGTGCCCTATCAAACCACCCTATGAGTTTCCCTTATAAGCAACTCTCATATAGAACATATGGGCACACATAATTTATCCCTTTTAAATAGAAACCCATCATGCTTATAATATTCTCTAGATGCACACTTATCACATGCATTCCATACTTGGCCAAAATCAACATCATTCATATACAACTCTTTAAGAAACTCAAAACCAAGTAATTTAATTTGCAATGGTGAAAGTAATGCATACCTCTTAGACAAAGCATCAGCAATAACATTTTCCTTTCCATGTTTATACTTAATCACATAAGGAATGTTTCTATAAACTCTAACCATTTAGCATGCCTTTTGTTAAGCTTACCTTGGGATTTCAAAAATTTTAAACTTTCATGATCAGAATGAATGATGAATTCCCTAGGCCGAAGATAATGCTGCCATGTATGTAGAGTCCTAACTAATGCAAACAATTCTTTATCATAAGTAGGATAATTCAAATCTGCACCATTAAGCTTTTTGCTAAAATATGCAATAGGTTTAGAATCTTGTATCAAAGCACCAATCCTAATCCTAGACGCATCACATTCAATTTCAAAAGCTTTATCAAAATTTGGCAAGCTCAACAATGGTACATTTGTTAATTTATCTTTTAAAGTATTAAAAGCTCTTTCATGCACATCATCCTACTTGAACACAACATTCTTTTTAACAAGTTCTTTCAAAGGTGCAGTAATAGAACTAAAATTTTGAACAAAACTTCGATAAAAACTTGCCAAACCATGAAAACTTCTTAGCTCGTTTACATTTTTTGGTGTAGGCCATTCCTTAATTGCCTTTACCTTTTCCTTATCAATATGAACTCCATGCAAACTCACAACAAAACCAAGAAATATCACAGATTCCATGCAAAATGAGCACTTCTTAATATTAGTATACAACTTGTGCTACCTCAGCATGCAAATGATTTATATGATCAATATGATCCATGTTTAGTTTTAAATGCAATTTTCCATTCATCACCTTCTTTCATTCTAATTTGATAATAGCCATTCTTTAAATCTATTTTAGTAAACAAATAAGAGCCATGAAATTCATCCAATATATCATCTAATCTAGGGATTGGATATCTATATTTTACAGTGATTTTGTTGATGGCTCGACAATCCATACACATGCGCCATGTTCCATCTTTCTTTGGCACTAAGACGACAGTAACTAAACATGGGCTAAGGCTTTCCCTTATGAATCTTTTTTTCACAAATCCATCCACTTGCCTTTGAATTTCCTTTGTCTCCTCTTGATTGGCTCTATAAACTGGATGGTTTGGAATTGAAGCTCCAGGCATGAAATCAATTTGATGTTCAATGCCTCTCAAGGGAGGTAAACAATGTGGAATCTCCTCGAGAAATAGATCATCAAATTTTTGTAATAGAGAAATAACAACACTGGGCAAAGAAGGTTTAAGCTCATTAGTTAAAAGATACACATCCTTGTACATAAGTACAAGTAATTGTGGCCTTGACATTAAAACATTTTTAACCTCACTTTTTCCAGCAAATGCACTCATTCTTTTGTGTTTCTCTTCTTCTTCCCACTTTTCCTTTCATTCTCACTCTTTTTTCAATTTCACTTTTTCTTTTCTCTTGCTCATTCTCTTTCTTTTCTTGTTCACTCTCCCTTTTTTTCTTTTCTTCTATTTCACTCTAATGTTTTTCTCTCAATCTACATTCTTTTGCTATCCTTACTTGATCCTCATAAGCTTGCATAGGAGAAAGAGGGGTTAGTACAAAAATTTTGTTATTAAAGGCAAAAGTATACCAATTTTTGTACCCATCATGAGTGACCCTCTTATCAAATTGCCATGGATGTCCCAAAAAAATATGACCAGCATGGATTGGGGCTACATCACATACAACTTCATCCTCATACATCCCAATGGAGAAGGAAACCAATACTTATTTGGTTACTTTGATTTCCCTACAGTCACTTAACCATTATAGCTTGTATGGCCTTAGGTGCTTCATAGGCTTCAATTGTAACTTATCTACCAATAAAGTACTAGCCATATTAGTGCAACTTCCATTATCGATGACCATGGTGCAGATTTTGTCTTTTACCAAGCATCTTGTTTGAAAATATGCTCTCTTTGTTCTTCATCACCATCTTTTTTTGGTTGAATGCTTAAAACTCTTCTAACTACCAATAAGTCCTCTTTCATTGGTCCTGCAATTTCAACATCCAAGCAATCTTCCAAAGGAGGCATTTCATCCTCACTAGAGCTTGCATTTTCAATCTCTCCATTGTCCCTTACCACCATGACTTGCTTGTTTAGGCATTGAGAAGTAATGTGCCTGAAGCCTTAGCACCTAAAACACTTAATGTCAGAAGTCTTAGTAAGAGTTTTTGAATCAATTTTACCTTTAGGTACAACATTAGATTCTTTGGACTTGGGTTCCTCCTTCGACTTGAACACAACTTTGTTGTCCTTCCAATTTGACTTTCATGACTGGCTAGAAGATGAACTAGCTCTTGAACTCCTTGACTTGAGTTGCCTTTCCACCTTAATAGCCTTGTGTAGCAGCTCCTCCATCTCCACATAGTGTTGTAAATCAACTATGTCAGCAATCTCTCTATTTAACCCTCCAATGAACCTTACCATTATAGTTTCTCAGTTCTTATCTATGTTAGCTCTAATCATTGCAACCTCCATCTCTTTGTAGGAATCCTCTACACTTTTAGAGCCTTGGACCAAACTTTGAAGCTTCCTCTGCACATCCCTATAATAATGACTAGGGATAAATCACTTCCTCATGACTATCTTTATATCCTCCAAACTTTAAATTGGCCTCTCACCATTCTTCCTCCTCTTTTGTTGAAGATCATCCCACCAAATACTTGCATAATCAGTGAATTCTATGGCTGCCAACCTCATCTTTTTCTCTTTGGAGTAGTTTGGCAATCATACACATGCTCGACCTTCCTTTCCCATTCCAAATATAACTCAGGATCATTTTGACCTTGAAACTTAGGAATCTTCATTTTAATGCTTCCTACGTTATTGTCTCTTTTATCAACAATCTTCTTTCCTTTCCTAAAATGAGATTCTCCCTCATCCGATTCAATCTCATCATCTTCCTCATACTCCCAACTTCTCGAAGCCTTAGATTTGCTTAGAGTTTGCAAATCATCTATCCTTGAACTGAGCGTCTTCATTTGATCCATCATAGCCCTCATTAACAACTTCATCTCAGGATCTTGATGTTCACTCCCACTATTGCTCACTATGATTTTACTTGCAAAGAAAAGGGTTAGTGTAAAAATAGATTGGTTCCTCACTAACTCAACTCACGTGTTTCACTCATGAAACATTTGCTTCACTCGTGTTTCTCTCTTCTTTTTATGGCTTTTCTCTTAATTAAGCTCACCACTCAAGCCATTTACCACTCTTTTAGATTCTTGCACTAGCTCTTATAAAGAACTCTATCAATGCTCTTACCAAGACAACAAGTGACAAGAAAGTTTGAGGTCTGGAATTTTTTTTTTTAAATGAAAGAACAAAGGTGTGACTAGAAAATTAAAAAGTGCAGGATTGAATTTATATATATATATATATATATATATATATATATATATATATATATATATATATTCAGATCAATAAAGGCATAAGAAAAAGAAGAATTCATATTCGACTTTTTCTTCTTCTTTTTTTTTTTTAGACAATTTCAGGAACAAGAAAATTAGGGATACTTATTCTTAATTTGAAAAGCCAAAGCTCTGATACCAAATGATGCGACCCGCTAGCTATAGAGAGCTAGAAATCGATTATATTGAATCACAACCCAATGATCAATCAAACAAGAACAAGAAAAGCTTGACCCAATTCACACATGTTGAAGAGAACCAAAGCTATAAGGGGGTAATGCCATAAGTTATCTTGATAAGCTCATATTTAAGTTCTAAACAAGAACTTGGAAGAATCTCTCACTTGAAGAAAATTCAAAGAAAACTATTATTTATCAAAACTGTCCCCTTTATAATGGAGGTTTTTTTAATTTATATGAAAACTAACCTTCAAACCTAGAATCATATAATAACTAGGAAATCTAATTCTTTATGGAAACAAGAGTCCTTATTGAACATAAGATCCTAATTAAGAAATCCTTATTGAAAATAGATTCCTAATTAAGAGATTAGCTCCTAAAACCAAGCCAAATAAAATAAATATGATATGGACCTACTAATATATCAAGTCCAGGGCCCATAAATGTAAAGAATACATTTAAAACATAAAAACTCGATATAGCAACTGGAAGTCGCGGGCAGCTCTCCCACTGTTACAATTGCACGGATGGTGCGGATGCATGAAGGTCTGCACTCTAGTCCGTCATGACTGCGACACCATCAACCTTTACCATTTTCTTGTGCTTCACCTCTATTTTGTAGCCAAGAATAGGTGATCAGTCTTTGGGAGGGTTTTGGCATCTTTTGGATAGTATGGAGGCCTTCTAATGTTGATTCTTCATCTTCCATCTCTATGATCAACCCTTGTAATGCTTGTTTCATTCTCTTTATTCTTGCCCTTGTCATTAGACTTCTAATTCCTTGTAAAGGATATTGGGAAGATCTTGTAATCACAGCTCCTTGATCTTTATCAAAGGTCGAACAAATAGTCATTGATAAAATTTCATTTATCCTAGAGGGCCACCCCCCAAAGGACATGATAAGAACACACAAGCCCAGAGTCTGACATGGAATCTCTTCCCAACGTTCACAATCATCAGAATCACCTTTTGTTCAAAGCTAATTCTAATGAGGGGGCAACTGTGAACTCTCAATTTTGCACCCTCATCATCCAAACGCAGCCTTAGCACTGGTTGAGTTTAATGTGTTACACGGAGCCTTTATGGTGCTCCCGCTAACTGATTAGCAGGCTACCCTCAAAAGAAAATTTTTTAACCTTCAATTACATTGCCACCAGACAACCAAATTTTCCAAACTTCATACCAAAAAAAAAAAAAAGGCGCCACATCAGCTGCCATTAGGGTAGCCAGGGGCGCTGTCGACAGTTTGGGCGGCGCGGGCACCATCTTGGGTAGCGCGCCACCCAGAACACCAGCGGCCTCACCCAAAGACCCAATGGTGCCACTGGCCCCTCTAGTGGCACAGTTCCCACTACCCTTTTTGCAGTTCCCAAAATACCCCTAATATGATTTTTTAGCATTTTTCTAGCCCTACCTTTTTAGTCTTTTCACTTTTCTACTTTCCAAACTACTTTCACTCACTTTTCCTGTAAATACCTCTCTCTACTTCTCATTCCAAGACACCTCCAAAGTTGATATAGATGGTTATCTATCAACTTCTCTTCTTCTTCTCCCTCCAATCACTCTCTAATTAATTAATTAATCTTTTTAATTAATTAATTAATTACCTCACCCTAACCAAGTTAATTAATCTTTTTAATTAACTAAAACTCTTTTTTTAATTAATCATTTAATTAATTAA
>CANTUT010002360.1:0-55000 GCA_947687605.1 Reutealis trisperma
AGTAATACAGTAGTGAAATAAAATGTTGATCCCATGAGGAAGGGTTGACAAGTATCAAAACTATTAAATATTCTATTATTTGGAATATCATATTAAAAATTTTGATATTTAACTTAAACAAGATCTATAGTGCTATTGCATAGGTAACTATAGTGTAAATGATTGAACTAATAAAATCACTTCAAGATAAATTCCCAAGTGGTGGGATCACAATGGTCCCACTTAAATACCACTTTTCTAGATAGAATATTATCAAGATAGGTAATTTAGTAGTACAATAATTTACTAAAACTATACCTGACAATAGAATAATTAATTAAAAAATTTAAAAACTAATTCAATGCATGTAAATCCTAGGATTTAGATTTCATCAATTAATTACCTATGGTGTTCTTATGTTTGCTCGGTTGGTTTAATTTTATTAGAATTAATGATTAGATTTTCCCTTAATTATGTGAAATTCTCTCTCAAGATAAATCATAAGTATTCATGTTAACCTTATGTCTACTCTCATGATCAAAAGCAATTAACATAAACCCATTAAGTCTTATGGAAATCCTTTTAATAATCACAAAGGAGTGTTATTATATCTAAACAATATGTACCCTAGGTCTAATATCTTAATGAATTGATATTATGCTTCCATTTTCGCTACTTCACATGATATCTTTAAACATGTAAATAGTAATTAAGTGTTCATAAGCATTAAATTCTAAGATAAAATATTAATTCCAATAATCAAAATACTCAATCAATCAAACATAGAACACCATAAAATAATCAAGAGATTACATATAAATTATAGAAAGATAAATTTAGCTACACATAGTTGAAAGAGAATTTTAATTAACAATCAACATAATAACAACTTATAATTGAATTCAAGAATAAAGTTTAGAAATAACTCATCTTCTTGTTCAAAATAACAATAAAAGAAATCTACACAAAGAAAGTTATATGTAACTCTCTCTACATATATTTTTTATTCTACTTGAATTGTGTTTTTGGATAAGGGAGGTAATGCCTATTTATAGGCAAATTTCACTTTCATTTTCAACCATATTGCATCATTGATTATATCATTATTTTCATGACATCATCACCTGCATCATTTACTTCATGAAATCATTTATTTCATGATATCATTGTCTGCATCATTTATAAAATGACATCATCGTCTGTATCATTTATAAAATGACATCATCGCCTGAGTCATAACATTATCTATTATATCATTGTGACATCATTTTGATTTGCAAAAATAAAATAAAAAACTAAAAAATGTTATAATTTATTTATAAATTGTAGAACTATTTATTTCTTAAAATAAGTAATAATATTATTGTATTCTTGAGAACTAAGCTAAAATTTAAGTTTAAACAAATAAAATAACTCTAAGAAAGTAGAGTTATCATTGAGAGAGAGAGTTTGGAAGGAAAAGAGTGTAAATGAAATGGAGAAGGGGGATAGGTGTATATATAGCTAAGCTGGTGGGCCCCTCTCATAATTACATCTGTTAACCTTTTGACTCGTAGGTCCAAATTGCCCGATTTTAACATAACTAGCTTATTTTATCTAAAATTTAGTTTCGTTCAAAGCAACAGGTCCATAAAGTGTCTACCTACCTCTAGGAATAGACCATGCCTTAATCGAAGTTCAGAATCTTCTAAAATGACAGAAACTACAAAAAAGCAAAAATAATCCAATAGTCTAAATGAAGTCAAAAAAGCCCAGAATCATATATGGCACCTTGATACAGCTCCTGAAGCATATTAAGACCTTCAATTTTATCAAAAAACCATCAAAACTTCTCCAAATCACACTTATCAAAACTAGCTTTCGATTAGCATATTCTGATAAGGGGGCAATTGTGAACCATCAAATTTGCACCATCGAATGACCGGTACTTGATTACAAACCCATGAAATTGAATCAGGCTTGAATTGGATAAAAAAAGGGCTAAAACAGGCCAAAACAAGATGGGAGGAGATCCAGGTAAGTGTGGGTCTGTGCCGCTATGCATGGCAGCCTTGCCCCCTGTTTTCTTAACTTCCAATCAAAATTTTATATAAATAGGATCTACTTCCAATCATTTGAGAACAAGGAGAAGCATTCATAGATAAAATTTAGAAATTTCTATCAATTTTAAGCTAAAATCTGTCAACTTTCAAGAATAAAAATTAATTTTCTTTAGTTTTCACAACTAATTTTGAAGTATTATTTTTATCACTACCTATTGGTTTCTGGTTTTGTTTTGTTTAACTCTATCTATTTAAGGTTCAGCTTGTAAGATCATCAACCAAGGTGGAGGTTAGATCCGAGTAAAGCTTGCCTTTTCATACAAAAAAAAAGGCGCAAAACCAAGGTATAATTCTTTCTTTTGAGAATTATTAAATCAAGGCTAGAATTCTCTTTTATATCTTACTATAGGTCTAAAATTGAAGAGATCTAATCTTTTTAATTTTAAATCTGAACTAAATTAACAAATCAAATTAACCTTTGCCAAAACCCCCTTTGTAAAAAGAAAGAACTGCATAGAGTTTAATTCTCGTTCAAAGTAATATGCAGGCATACCAGTCTTTTAGGCATCAACTCCAAACTATTTTATAAAATATTTTTTCCCTTTCTTTCATTTTTATGAGATTATTACTATTTTGTTTTCTTTTACGTATGATTATGTTGTTTCCTTTTGATTTGTTAATTGTTGCAATTAGTTGAGGAATGTATGCTTTTCCTAATACCCATAAGGGCTAGAGAAAAGATCCTCTTCTTATTTATTTATTCCATTTTTTATAATAATTCATAAGAATATTTTATCTTGTTTATCATTTTATAATTGTCATACATCGTACAGATATAGTTGCTCACATATCATCTTTATTTTTGTTCATGAAATTTATTTTAAGTTATTTTATATTAAAATTGCCAAACTAATTTTATCAAAATAAATCAAAAACCTAATCCCTGAATCCTCTTTAGTTTCGAGGCTAACGATATTTTCTTTTAGGATATTAGTTGAAGTCAATTTAGGTTTTTCCTTAATCTTTTTCTCAAATAAAATAAAATTAACGTGGCAAATCTTTTCAAAATGGGTTCCATCATGAGTTCAAAACCGAATAAGCATTTTAATTTTTTTTTAGCGGATCAGACCGATACTCGGGCTAGGCCTCACAATGCCAAATGTATCGGTAGATGCTCCATTAAGTCAAAGAAACTTGGAGGGAAAATCCATTCTAATTTACATAGGATAAATGGAATGTCATATTCAAGCCTTGCAATATCTTCCTCCCTCATCATCGTTGAAGTCAATTCTTTGAAAAATAAACTCAATAATGTCAATGGTTTCCATACATCTCTTGGCAAAAGTTTATGCAAAAGCAATAAGGAGTAATCATTGCATAAAAACCATGACAATCATTCCTCTTTATTCTAAAAAACTTGAGCTTTCACATATCAACACATCTACCCCATGTTAGATACATACCCATATGAAAATTTGAGTTTTTTATTGATTGACATAAGACTTGTTTACTCTGCTTATCTAGCATATACTTAGCCTTTTGATACCTCTTAGTTGCTTCATCCATCTGTAACTCTAGTCAACAATAGAATTTTTTTAGGTCTTCTCTTAATTTGTCATTATTTTTGGTTTTTCCTTTGATGTTCATTACTATATTAAAAATATTCTCGAACACATTATTTTCAATGTGGATGACATCTAAATTATACTTATGAAATTGGTATTCTAGTATAGCAAATCTCAAAATATATTATGTTTCTTTCCCCACAACTGCTCCTCTTTACAATTTGAGCATTAATAAATTCCCACTTGATATCTATCACTTTCATCAATCTCAAACTAGTTATTTACTCCAATATCTCTATAACGGACTGTATGGTTGGGCTCGAGTCATGAACTACTTGATTCTTAATGAAAAAGGTCTTGTTCTATCTAAACGGATAATCAAGAGGTAGGAATTTTCAGTGGTAGTCAAACCATGATGCTTATCCCTTTAGGAAGAGTAAAAGCATGCAGTATTTTCCATATAATATAGGCATGCAAGTCTACCTTGAGTGCTCTATTTGGACAACATACTAAATGCAAAAAAATCACTGACAGTCCGTATCAAAGCAGCATACATCTAGAAATTCTATTTTGTTGATACATTATATGTTTGTACCCTAATCTCTATAACTATATCAATTATGTAATCAGAGGTTGCAAGAAGATATCTAACTTTCTTTTGGGATTATTTGGACTAGGGACTATTACAAAAAGAAACAAAAATTCCTCCTTCATACACATTCAAGGTGGCAGATTATAAGGAATGATAATAATCGGCTAGGATGAATACTATTATCCAAATTGACCAAAAGGTTGAAAACCATTAGCGCATAATCCCATATAGACATTGTGAACTTCAGAAGCAAACATCATATTCACTTTATTGAAATGCTTCCAAGCTTCAGAATCTAAATAATGTAGCATTACACCCTCTTCCTCCTCTTGCTTATCATTCCATCTCATATGCATGGTAGTTGATTCAGATGCATAAAACCTCTACAGTCTTGAAGTCATAAGGAACTTCCTTTTTCAACATATTAACACCTCAACACCTAGGCTTATATCTTTGAAAACCACAAAAATTGTATGTATTCAGATTAGCGTCTTCCCTCTAGTATAATATGCAATTATTCTTACAATAATGAAGCTTCTCAACTAGAAGTCCCAGTGCCTACATCAGTTTCTTAATGCTATAGAAATTTTTACCATCGTACTATAATCAGGCAACGACTTGTTATACCATTGTAATATCTCGTCATAACACCTTTTAGTTAAATGGTGATCTGACTGGATATTCAATGGTCATGCTGTGGCAAATAATTTCGACTATTTTTCATAACCAAGCCACAGAGGCTTGCTAGCTGCATCTAACATATCATATATTTTATGAGTCATGGGATTTGATTCTTCCTATATTTCTGTCCAATAAAATCTCAAACCAGTGACATCCATTACCATATTTTGATATGTAGATGGAGAAACATTATAAGTAACTTCATAACAATTTTCACCTGTGGCTAAAGTTCCATACCCAGTAACTTGAAATTCCAATCATAATAATCAAACACAAAAACCCTCTTTATTATATATAGTTCGACAGTTTTTGGATCAAGAAAATTCTGATTTTGACATTTATTATAGACACACAGATATCTAATATACCCGTACTCATAAACTGAGGTTGGGATGTAGCAAATTCAATAAAATGATTAACATCTTCTAAGAATTTTGGATGTAGATACCCATCTTGAGGTATAAAATACATCCAATTTCTATTTGATCTCATAATTAAATCCTGAAAGTTATGGAAATGATATTATTGCATTTCAATCACAGAATTCAAATTTTCTTATGTGTGTCTTGCTTTGATTTTAATTATCAATATCAAATTCTACCTCCTTATATCTCCAACCCTATACGATAAAACCTAATCCATTTAGAAACTCATTACTACATAACAAGATTACTAATACATTCAAATTCATACTGCTATATAAATTTTGGCAATATCTCCCTATAGATCTCCTAATGCACAAACTGAAAAATATCATGAAATAAGACTTTCCAATATGCACTAAGAGAACATATAGAAGATGATATCGAAACTTAAAGCAATAGTATGAAATAAAATGATACAATAAACTATGTAAACAATGACATCTCTAAATTGTCCACTTTGGACGATTCAATATCCTCTCATTATCCAATGAGAAGGATACTAAGTGGATATCTAGGGTACGCCTAAATTTTATTAATGATTTTTAATTAATTGTATTTTTTGGGATTTGATAGTGCGAAGTCCAAAAACATAATTAATAATAAATTAATATGCACACTAACAAAAATAATAACTATAAAAAATAAATTAATATGCAAAATAATAACATACATAATAACTCTACAAAAAATAATATACAATCATCAATTAAATTCAAGTAAAAACATAAGAAATTGATAATAGAAACATGTAAATAAATTGAAATGTCTATTTAATTTTTACTCATTTTTTATATTTTATTTAATCATAAGTTTGGGTAAATTATAAAGTGCCTGTATTTAAAATTACTTATTTTAAGAAATATTTTCTATTTTTTATTAATTATTTTTCTTTTTTATTTAATCATAGTTAAAAATAAAGTTTACTATTTTGGGTAAATTATGAAATGTTTGCATTTAAATATTATATTTTAAGGCATATTTATTTTTATTTACCTTCATATATTTTTATTTAATCATTATTAAAAATAAAGAAGAATATTTTGGGTAAATTATGAAATGTTTGCATTTAAAATTTCATATTTTAAGGCATAATTATGTTCTTATTTAACTTTATATATTTTTGTTTAATCATAACATTTGACAAAAAATATACTTTTGGTAAATTATGAAACACTTGGATTTAAAATTTCTTATTTTTAAGGCATATTTATCTTTTTTCTTTTTTTCAATATTTTGTAATTAATCATAATGTCATTTTCTAATTATATATAAATTTTAATTATTCAATATCAATATTTATTGAATGTATTGCAGTTTCAATATATTGTTTAACAACATCTTTATTTTTTCCTTTCTTTTAATATTTATAAATATTTAGTAAATATTTTTGATCATTTTTAGAAATATTTACATATTCGGTTAAACTTTTTGACCATATTTTTTAATTAATTTCCATTTAAATTATATCTTAATTTAATTTATTTTTTATTTTATTTTATTTTAATTATAAATATTCAATACATACTAATATCTATTTCCTTAAACATAGAAAAATAAAAAATAAAAGACAAAGTAAAATAAATTAAGCTATGAAGTAATTATACATGTCAATAAATTATTATTTACATCATAATTAAATATACATGCCAATAAATTATATTTTACATGCTAATTAATTATAAATTACATATCAAATTATAAAAAGTGATACAAATTTAAATACACATTTATTCAAATACTAAAATTAAATACAAAATATGTAACATTATATGATTCACAAGTTAATATAAAAAAATGACATATATATCTTTTGTAGCAAAGAAAAGTAAGCTAGCGCACTATTACACGGTGAAATTGCCAATTAAATTGAAATTATAAAAACAAATAATTAAAATAACAAATCGATAAATTTTAAACTAAAAACATCAAAAACAATTAAATGCACAATATTATATTACTTATGTACATAAATCACATTACAACACAAATAATTTAATAAAAACTTATATGAATTATATTCAAAAGACAAAAATTTAATTACACATCAATTTAAAAAATAATGCACATATTCAATAATAAAATACATAAATTTTATTTTCAAATAAATTAATAAAAAATTTTCAGAAGTTATAAAAAATTACATTAATTTAATATCTCTCAAAAATAATTTACATTAAATTTTCATTAAACTAACAAATATTAATTTAATACAACTTAATTTCCATAACACAAAAATAAATCAAACCAAAATTTATAATACCACATTATTTAAAAATAATTACATTAAAATAATATTAAAATTTAACTATAATTTTCATTACACAAAATTAACATAAAAATAATTTTCAACAAAAAACAAATATATAATTTCACAAAATCAACAAAATAATAACCTATAAAACAGCAACAATAAAAACAAAATTTAATAAATTAACAAACAAAATACATATATTTAAATAAAATATTATATTCACACAAAAATTTCACAAACTCAAAATTACACACCCATATATATACCACAAAAAAATGTAACAATAAAATTAATTAAATTAATAAACAAATAAAATAATATGTACCAATCTAAGGGAAGAGAACTGAGTCGGCGTGGATTCTGGCAAAATGGACTGCGATGGCAGTGGCAAGAGAGGGAGAGAGCAAAGAAAGAAAAAGGAACAGAAGAAGAAGAAGAAGAAGAGAGAAAGAAGAAACTCAACTATCAGTTTATATGGTTCAATTGACCAATCGATCAGCGGCTGTTTTACTAATTTACTGACTGATTTACCAACTGATAGCCACGTGACAATCGAAAATTGTTCGGTAAATTAGTAAAAATTATCTATTGCTTTACTGATAGATCATGTATACGCTAGTTGATAAATCGGTTGGTAAAGTTTATTGCATTTCGAATTTCGTGCATGTCCTTTAGGCGACAACTCATTAGTAATCAGTCTATAATTTTTTAATATTACTAATCAATTATCAACCAATATTTTATTAGCGACTACTATTTTAGTTAGCAATACGGTTGCTAAATTTTTTTCTACTAAAATTCCACGCCAAAGTTTTGGCTTAACTTTCGATTGGTATTTGGTGACTAAGCGGTTGGTAATTTAACACGCTAGCTATTCCCGCCATAGTCAGCGACTGAATATTTTCAATTGATAATTTCAGTTTGAGATTGGTCATTAAATCTCTTCTCTTATTTACGATCGGTGTTCCTTCTATAATTACCAACCGAATATTTTCGGTCACTAATTTCGGTAGGTATATCGATAATATCTTTTAGTGGAAGCTGACATGGCTTTATTTTAAGAATTTTTTTTACACATCAGAAGTGCACCATTTTGCTTCATTATTAAAAGAAAAAAAACATGAATTAAAATAAATAAAAAACACTATTGTTCTTATTCTTTTTTTTTTCACCTATCTTTATCCCTCTCCTCCATCCCACTTCATCCCCTCTCTTTCTTCTATTCATCTACTCATCTTCTCTTTGGCTTCCCCTTCAAAAATCCCTCAATACTATTAATTTATTATCTTCAAAATATTTTTTCCTATATTTATCATTTATATTTTGGTGGGTTTGTAAACAATAATAATTTGCGTTTTTGTTTTTGGCAATTTTGATTCTACTGAAGGTTTGCCTCATATATACTTCAATACCTAGTTATAGCCTCGTAGTCAACTCACTATGGCCATGGCTATTGATCATGCCACTTTACATCTTGATTTTTCTAGTTAGTACCACTACCACCACCACTTCCACTGAAAATAACCATGCATGTGACTGGAATGATTGGTCTCTGGTTGTTGAGTGGGAAGCCTTATCCGGCCACCATGATGATTTTCCAAGATTTAATTGAATCTATGATAAAAGATGGAGGATTGAATCAGACTAGTTGCAGCGGTGGCAGCAAGGACTTCAAGGGTTTGAGATAGGTCGATCTATTGATGGCTGTGTCTTAGGCATTTACCGGCCTTAATGAATCAAGTAATTAATTTCCCCAAACGACATGACCAACATAGAATGATTAACAACGTATTTTACTGATGTTTTACAAGGTTATTAGAAGGAGCAACTAGTGGCCACCACCACGGCAGTAATAAGTTCTTGCAATTCCTTCAGTTTTTGCAAGAGCTTATTACTGAGAATAAGCTTGGATCATGGTTAATGTTAACTTGTTTCCAAACATCAGTGATTTCATCTTCCATGTTTTTGATTACTGGGCTGCAAATTTTTTAAGTATTCCTTTCTCTTTAAACGGCAACAATTTAAGGATGTGTTTAAAAATTTTTAAAATAAAGCCACGTTAACTCTGGCCAGTAACTCTATGCCCGGATTTTGTTCACGTGATCCAGTTTAGAAAAATTAAATGTTTGTGATCCTAATTGCCAAAAAAAGAAATCATGAAATATCGGCAATTTTCGCTAAAGTTGGTGATTTGTTTTTAATTAACCCTTAAGCAAGATATATAACATAAGAGTTACATAAAAGATCACATAACAAGTTGATGACAAATAAAATCATGTAAGAGTTTGATTTCCCTAATTCCCTCTAATATAGGTTCCTAATCCATCGTCCTCAATTTCTTGATTTTTCCAATTTTTTCTCTAATATTCTTAAAAATGTGGGTAGCAACTGTTTCTCTTAAAATTGAATCTATTTGTTTATAAAATAAATAGAAAAAGCAAGATTTAACAAAAACTATAAACTAAAAAGGCAAAAATTAACTCTCGCAATGGCGAATTCCATCATATATAATTTTGGTGCAAGAATTTTGGGACTAAAGGTTACAATGACATTAATTGAGTAGAAATCCTGCTCTTATTTCTTTATTTATCTATCAACTTTTATTTAACGTTTCATATATGTAATGATATTATACTGAATATAACTTTCTTTTTAATATGTGAATTGAAGTATTTTGATTATTCTATTAATATTCTCTCGTGATTTGATCGTTAAACATGATTTCAATCCCATTATTTATGTGGGTACAATAATATTATATTGAAGTTTCTTAATATGTTTTATTAATTTGTTTATATATATTGTAGCAAGATAAGAAGGCAACTCTACTGCTGATGAAGGAGTTTCCGGAATCAAAGATTTTATTGCTTAGTTGCCTTTATAGACGCGGGTTTGTTATTGGCCAAGGTTCAATCCACGCTTTCTTATCTTTCTCATTTTGATATACATTTGCTAATTTGGGACAAATTAATATCAAAAATTAAATTTATATATTGATTTTAAATTGACTTATATCTATAATAACTTTTTCAGAATATAGGAAATTAAATCTCCAATGAATTAAACTTTATTATTTAAGTCTAATTTTTTAGTTTTAACTAATTAATCTTTAATTTACTTGAATTCTTTTAGTTTTACGATATTTTTGAGTTTATTAGAGTTCTTGTTGCCCTAAATACACCAAGAAGAGAGTTAAATTGGTGGATAATTAAAAATTTCAATCTAAGAGTTTAGGTATAGAGAAGAAGAAACACAAGAATTTATATTGATTCAAGTATAACAAATCCTATGTCCACTCTTCAATTTTTAATTAGGTGTTTTCACTATCAATGGGATTTTAAAAATTCACTCGCAACTTAGTGTTTAGCTCCATACCAAATCTTACAAGTATTTTCCAATGGTTCACTCAACCCTTACAAGTTTTTTTTTTCGAAAGGCTTACATTCGAACCTAACAAAAGTTTCTGTAGGGTCATTCCCAACCTCACAAGAGTTTTATAAAGGTTAATACATAATCCTTGAGCAATGAGTGCTCTGACAAGAAATACAAAGTACAAAATTTAATGAACAAGACTTCAAGAATTAAATTGGCAAGAGTTTGGCTATTATAAAGGTTGCTAAACATCATTTTAGGAATTTGGAAAAGTATCTATAGGTTCCCTCCATTTTTTGGTTGTTGCAATTGAATCAAGAGCAAATCCCTCCATAATAGTTGGAAAATTTAAATTTAATGCAGTATCGGACAAGAATCACGGTCACTAATCCTTAATCGCAGTCCAGTATCCTTTTCGTGGTTGTACCTTCAGAATTGCAGTCGTGATCTTCAAATGAGTCAAACAACTAGTTGACATGTGGCACTGGTCTATTGACTAATCAACTATATGTTGGAATGGTTGCCTGGCTTATGAATATCGGGGTCATAATCATTGAATCAAAGTCGTGATTAGTCTTTCGCACTCTAGATCACAGTCACCTTTCCCATCGCGAAACCTTATATGTCTCATTAGAATTCTAGGCTATTTCTCTTCAATTAAACAGTAGTCGTGACTCACTGGTTTATGAGCACAATATGTCTGTTGTGGGTATGAATTCTAGAATTGTGGACGCAATTTATAAGCCAATCCCATAACTTAAGGATTTTTCATTCCTCTAAACACTTAATACAAGTATTAAATCAATTCAATTTGATTGTCAAGAGCAAAATTAAGATTGACTAAATTAAAAAGTCAATTTAGGTCAATAGTTTTGTTGAAATAAGTAGAGTTGATCTCTTTTGTTTTTTAAAGAATTTTGAAGATATTATTTTTATAAAAGCACAAAATTGTAAAATTGAAAAATTAACTGAGTTAATTATTTAGAATTGAGATTTATTTATTTATTTATTCTAACATTTTCTAGTTTGTTAGTGTTTTGTTGAAGTATGTACAATTTGTTGTCCTCATATATATTTTGATGATGCTAAAATTTGGTAAAATTAATTAAAACATTATATGATCTTTGTTTATAAGTGTTTGTAGCTTGCAGGGTCTAATGAGCATTACATATTGCTTGCCCTTGTTACACTTAAAAAATCAAAATTCAAGAATTTAAGACAGAGATAAAATTCACGAGTAGTACCATTCTTTGATGAGCATTACTAGTCTTGTAGTAATAAGAATATAAAATTCACAAGCATTACCATTCTTTAATGGGCATTACTAGTCTTATAGTAATAAGAATTACTGTTTAGTGACGACCATTACCACTTGAAGGATAAAATAGTCAAACTTGATAGAGCTTGAAGTTACCCATTACTAACAAAGTTTTCGATCATTACTGCTGACCACTAATAGCTATTACAATATATTCACAGGTGTTACCTATCATTTTCAAGTAAAATCTACATAAATTTTAAGCAATTGAAACTAACATGAGACTTATAACTATCATTTTCACTACAAAACAACCATTTCTTGAATGAAATTTGAAGATCTATATATGAGTGGAGTTCATAAGTGAAGATCAAGAGATATTATGTGCATTCAAGTGAAATCTAAGCTCCAAAACTTTAAATTACTCTTGGTCTATTTTTAAAACACCTTGTATTTCATTCTAAAATCCTTTGTGTTTATTATTAAACTCCAACTCTTTCAATTGTAATAGCTTTATACTAGTCTTGAGATATATTAAATCTCAAATCTTTTGTAATTGATTAAGAGTTTAGGTACAATATTGAAAATTTATTGTAGAGGGGTGAAATCATAGATCAGCTAAAGGTGTAAGAGCTATTGAGCGCAAACCTTGAATAGTGAAAACCTAGGTCAAGAAGTTAGGAGAAATAGATGTAAAAGAAGAGTTTGCTTTGAACTACTATAAAATTGACTAAGAATTTATTGATCTCTATCTCTTTTTTATCATTATTTTTATGCTACATTTGCTTAAGTTTATTGCATATACGTTGATTATTTACATTAGACCTCAAAACTCTTATTCACTCCCCTTGAGGAATATTCCCATATACGGCTCAACATAATTTATATTTCTTAAAGAATTTTGGAGATAGTATTTTAATGAGAGTATACAATTATAAAATTAAAATTGTCACACCCGAATTCCATTGTGTGATAGTCCTAGATCAAAAGTAGGTTTGTGTAATACCCTAAGTTCTTAGTGCTTGTAATAATGAGATTATAAATTTTATTTTATGAATGAACAGTACCTTTATCTCAAGCATCTATTAAGAAGTGTTAAGTTAAAAGTTTATTTAATAATCTACCTGTTGAAGGATAAACTTGGTAATAAAGATGAACTTGGATCAAAATTGACAAAGTGAAAAGCTTAATAAGAAGGCAAGTTTTCATAAGGTGAAGCAAGCTAATAATTTAAGGATAAGCAAGTGAATTGGTGTTGGCTTATAATTATATGTTACTTTTGATACGTATCTTCCTTATGGCAAAGGTAAATGATTATCTATGAATATAATATCAGTTCCAAGGAACTTCACACTTTTAAATGCATGCCCTTCATAAGACAAGGTGAATGATAACTTTGAGTAGTTATAAGGCCTTGCTCAAGCACTGGCCTAATCCGTTAGAGAGAATCAAGATACTTATTCAAGTTTAGACTCACAATGGAACTCTCGAGTTTGAATTGATTAATTTTGAAAATGATTTTGGGAGTCACCACTCTAATTTATTGTTAAATGAGAAAATTGAGGAAAAAACCTAATTGACTCCAATTTATTAATTTTCAATTAATTTACCCAAGGATAAAATCACTAGCCTCGAATTAGGTTGAGTTCAAGGACTAGGTTTTTGGTTTTAAATAATGTAAATTTAGCTCTTAAATTTAATTTGACTTTGAAAAATTAATTTCATGAATGACAAATATTATATGACAATTATAATATCATGATTAATGCATGAGCATAGTATAAGTGCAATGAGAAAATTAAAATGAAACATCCACAAACTACATTAATTTAAAAGGGGAAAAGAGATTGATTAGGATTTTGATTTGAGATTTTGATTTTGATTCTAAACATGCCTATGTACCCCAATAAATGGGGGATCAAAACCCACGTAGTTCATTTCACGATTAAATGGAGGGGTTTAGGAGTTGATTGGATTGATTGATTTGATTTGGGTTTGTGAATGAGAGGAAAAGGCTGATACCTTTATTTTTTGCGAGTGGAGAATTTTATAGGACTAAAATTCTGTTTTATTGGGATTGGGTGATTGGATTGATTGGGGGATTAATTAATGAATTAATTAAAATGATTAATTAACTAATTAATATGATGAAATGGATGAATAGAAATAATTAATTAATTAATTTGGATGAAGGATGGATTAAGGAAAAGGCTTAATTTGGTTTTGAAAAAGTGATTAATCAATTAATTGAAAAGATTAATTAATTAATTGAGTGATTATTTTTAATATAAAAAAAGATTTTTAGTTAATTAAAAAGATAAATTAACTTAGATAGGGTGAGATAATTAATTAATTAAAAAGGTTAATTAATTAATTAGAAAGTGGTTGAAGGGAGAAGAAGAGAGGAAATAGAAGATAGTTATCAACTCTAACACAAGGGATGTCCTAAAATGAAGAAATTGAGAGGCTATTTATAGGAAAATGAGGTGTGGGTGATTTGGGAAGTGAAAATGTGAAAAAGAAAATGCTAGGGAATCATATTGGGAGCATTTTGGGGACTTTAGGTAAGGTGGTGGGGGCCATGCCACCAGAGGAGCTAGAGGTGCCACCAACATAGTGGGTGGCATCTACCCGATGGAGTGCTAGCACTACCAGGTGTTCTAGTGGGCATGTCAGCTAAAAATTTGCTTTGATGCTTCAGTCAGATTTTGAGACTTCCGGATCAATTTCTGGGAGTTTCAGAGTTTAGAAAATTAATCGGTCAGTTTGGATAGACTAGAAATTAATTTAAGAACAATTAAACAGTTAGTTTGTAAAAAGATATAGTCAATTATGAAAAAATATTATCTAATACAGAAGGTCCGGTCAGGGTAGGAAAAGTGTTAGTGCCTGAAAATTAAGTATCCTCATACAAATGTGACAGAAAGTCTATTTATTGCTCTGGGGGCACTGCCTCCTTGATCCTTGCACCGTACTGGCTCTACGTAGCATACTAATCTTAATAGGTGTCAAGTTGCGACTGAATGATGAGGGTGTAAAATTAGGGGTTCACAATAGTGTGTCAACCATTAAGAATTTTATTAATATTTTATTTGTTTTACTTTCATAAAAGGCATGCAAATTTTTGACACATGCAAGTTATAGAAATTTATAATGCCTTTCTTCTCCTTTTCTCCTTTTTCAATCTCCATTCTCTTCCTCTCAAAGCTATGAACTTTCTAGAGGAAATCTTAAATCCTAGGCTATCTACTTATTTATGAGTTAGCTAGATCAATAATTGATATGTGAGCTGATCGAACTGAATTTTGCTATTTTGCATTATAGAAATATCATAGTTGAGTAAGATTTTTCTTGAGGTAAGTTGTAATATAAATGCATGATACATGTTAATCTATTATAAATTATTCCTATTGAGTGTCTATTGCTTCTATCTTTATTAAGACTATTGTCAAATTTTTTCTTGTTAATTAACTTAGCCTCTAAGCCTAAAATTGTTGATAAATGTTACATTACAAATGTTTACTTGGGCCAAAGAACTATGTTTATAATTATGATGAGGCCATTAGGCCAAATAACTATTTGTTTATTGATATGGTCCTATGGAGCCTGTATTGAACCTATGCCACCGTCGACATAATGCCTAAACTAATGGAGAAGGATCCATTAGATCGTGTGCATCAGGGAGAAGTCACTGCCACCCTAATAGTTATAAAAGTTTATGGGGTCAACGATGCAGTTTCACTCATATTTCTCTAATGATTATAGTTTTGTTTTGTCTTGAAGGATAGTCACTCTCATATGTGTATGTATGTATGTATGTGTGTGTGTGTGTATATATATATATATATATATATATATTCATTAAGTATCAATAAACTATACATATGTGCCAAGAATGAATAGGCACTAAGAGATTAGTTTGTTATAATAGAGCAAAAAGTATCAGTCAATAACAGTATATCGAAGAAGTATTTAATTAGTAAGGATAGTAACTTCTCCCTTTAAATAATTACATATGTTTGATTGAGGCATATGTCTAGGGTATAAGACCTTCCCTAGGTAGGACATTGACAATTTAAACTCTATCAGTTGAGTTATTGATACTCATTATCTAATGATTTTTCCCATTAGCTAAAGCATTTTGTCATATGGTGGTCATTATTTTGGTAGGATCATAATAATAAATAGTAAGTTACCTAAAGACCTCGTCCATTTAACTATCAATCTTTAGTAACAATATGTTCCATAAAAAAGTAAGCTTATTACCATTGACCAAAGAAGGTTCCTCGATAATATCAAAAAAGGTATTTGGTTTTCATATTTCAATGAACAATAGCTTTTATAAAAAATAACAAAATAATAATAATACATCATTTGGCTATTAAGAACAATTAATCAAATGAAGGACTTACACATAAGTAATTTATGATAGTTTTACCATACATTTACACATTGCATAACTCATCTCTAAGCTAGTCCTTATCCTTAAGCACAAATCACCTTTCAATATATAAGCAGCTCAACTAGCCTACATATCAATTCCATAATCATGAGGCTTAATAAAATTTTAGGTTTGCTAACCTACAAATCAACCTCTTACTCTACTCAAATTCTTCTAATGAAGGATCAAAGGAAGGAAGTGACTATTTAAATCTAAGATTTATAAAAAGAAAGAAATCATATTTGAAAAGAAATAATTGGTACACCCAATGACTTACATAGAGAGAAATAATGAATAAACTAATACCCATAATGGCTAACAAACTATTCAGTGGTAGATAGGTACATATTCTATGCAATATTATTCATGGGTAAGTGGCTTGCGACCCTGATCATACAATTCTTGCAATATTATTCATGGGTAGATAACTTATAATCTAAGCCATGCAGTCTCATGCAACTCATAAACAATATCCTTAATATTGTCTATCCATTGAACAAAGCTATTTGTCACTGAGTCACCCATTTAGCTTTACCTCATTCACTTTGTGTATCTATATAGACACCTATTAGTCTCGACATCAAGTTTTAACTAGTCTCTCATATACTGAGCTCCTCACTCACTTCATTCGTATCAAGCTCGTCTAGTTGCTTCATTTCATTTATGCCAAGTTCCTTAGTTCATCTTCATCATTACTGAGCTTGTCTTTGGCTCACTTTTTACTATAATAAGCTCACATTTGTATTCTTCATACCAAGATCCTTAGCTCATCTTCATCTTCGATAACTTTCCTACCTCATCAACTTATTTGTCTCTTCATCAGTGAGGCTAATCCTCATTATTATAATAGGAATTAGATTATTATTTTTGTTGTTGTTGTTGTTATTATTGTGAATGCTTAAGTTTCATCTTTGAAAACTTGATAATGAAGAAGAAATGGTTCTATTAAAGAGTAACACACAAATTTGGTCTTTTGGTGCTGAAAGTGTGCAATTTGGATTCTCGTTAGAAAATGATTTGGAAAAGGGTTTTAATTGGAAAATATGGAAATGAATTTGAAATTTTTGGTTTTGATTGATGAAATTTATTTGATTTGGGGGTAAAATGAATCTTAAAAAAAATTATATTTTGGTCCTCAAGGGAAGATAAATTACATTTCGACCTTAGATTTTGAAAAGATGAGTTTCTCACTTTGTGCCATAGGCCTGGGACACACAAGCCATTATGTGTGCCTGGCACTGTTCACAAGGGGCACATAACCCCCTATATGGCCCTAGTTTGTTGGATTTCTATTTTTGGGCCTTCAAACCGTTTTTAAGTTGAATTTCATTTTTTTAATCTGATGCAAACCTCTTCTCATCAATTTTTTATTGGAAATCAGTGTTCACCTTAATTTAAAGAGTTAATTGATTAATTAATTCCTCAAACTAAGGAGAAGATCTTTTTTTTTAAGGAAAAATTTTTAAGCCTAATATAAAAACAAACATCCTTTTTGTAGGGGATCCTTTCTAATCCAAATTTAAACTTAAGGAACCCTAGAGCTCTCATCTTCCTCCCTCTCATATCTAGAAATCTAGGAACATAAATCAAAACACCAAAAAAATACTTAAGAACTAAGGACTTGTGAGCTACACTTCAAAGAAAAAGGTATGCAAATCATGTTGTTCACAGCCTGATGGTTAAATCCCCTGTTACCTAAAATTCTCATTACCCTAATCTTTCAATGGATTTGGATTAGTTCAAAGGATAAATAGAAAAGAAGGGATTCCTTTATGTTTCCTACTATTTATTTATTTTGGTTTATTATATGTCATATCTATATTCATGTTCATACACTCTCTCTTATGTTAATCTATTGTTCTTTGTTTACTTGTGGTATTTATTAATATTATTATTGATTCAAGTGAAATGGAGATGATTAAGACAATTTCTTAATTATCCTTTTCCCTTTGTTGCTCTTGTCCCATTATTATTATTTGTTTATATATTCTTTGTTTTTTTTTTGTTCAATTTTAAGCATATTAGTTTTTTGTTCTTTATTCATTAATGATGGTTAATCGATTTTTATTATGAGTTTGAGTGAAAGGGAGGTGATTGAGATAGGTTCTCAATCAACTTCCTCTCTGTTTGCATTATATTTGTTTTGCTCTTAGCCAATTGTTTGTTTTTCCTTTACATTATGTTAATACACACAAGTCAATTACATAATTCAATTCTATCACTTGTTTTATAATCCTCATTCTA
This sequence comes from Reutealis trisperma, assembly GCA_947687605.1. Classification (NCBI taxonomy): domain Eukaryota; kingdom Viridiplantae; phylum Streptophyta; class Magnoliopsida; order Malpighiales; family Euphorbiaceae; genus Reutealis; species Reutealis trisperma. The sequence continues at coordinate 18,851 of CANTUT010002360.1, forward strand.
GATCATTTACTATCACCAAACAGAGGCAACGGTGGATTGAGGTGAGTCCTCAATCACCTCTACTCATTTTTCATATTGTTATGTTTTTTATGTTCTTCACCACTTTTAATTTTAAAAATGTTCTATAATGTGAATATTTTGTTTATTTGATATCAATGAGTTAGGTTGTTTTAAACTAATTGTCATTTCTAACATAAATCATATGCTTAAAAATAGTTTGATTTGGAATTAAGTTAATATGATGTGTTCTTAGGTTGTTTTGCCTATTTAGTTTAAAAAGCATAATTTCTATCTTAATTAACTTAGTAAATTTATTTTCCTATTTGATACATGTAACTTGAATAAAATGAACCTTTCACCTTAGAATTATGTTTATCTAGGTTGTTAATTAATTGAGTTTGATTAGAGATAATGCATGCTTAAGTTGCTTGATTATTTAGAAGGCATGATTAGGTTTTTATTTTCTACTCAATTATTTGATATGTGTTTGTTTGTTTCCAAATTTAATTAATCCATAACTTGGTAGATAAATATAAGTTTTAGGTTAAATAATAAGGATGACATGTCTACATGGTCAGAAATCAATAAAATGAGCTATGACATGTTAGTAAGAAATTTGAGCTAATTAAAGGCATGTACATAATGAAATAAGGGTTTAAGTGTTCCTTCATTTTGATTTATTTAATTTGAGCAAATTATATGAATTGAGGTGAATTGCTAATATATGATATAAACTATCATTGTAACTAACATGTGTAATAAAGCCATGTTAAGCCTAGCATTAATATTGACCAATAGTGGAAGCTAGTCTCACAGCTAGGTGACCTAGGTGCCTAACATCTTCCAATGACTGTACCTAATTTTCTTACCCAGAATATCATATTCGAGTGGTTAGGTAATAAGGAATTTAGCCACTCTATTTTTCCTAATTTTTTTAACAAATTATATGTATGGGGCCTAGCCCTACACTAGTCAGATCCGCTAAAAGGGAATAAAAAAAAATGCTCATTTAGAAAGTAGCTCACATTGGAACCCATGAGCTCAGATAGATTGATTTTGAAAATTTATTTTAGAATCACTACCTTAATTTTATTTAATTTGAAAAAAGATTATAGAAAAAATCCAAGTTGACTTCAATTTTGTCCCAAAGGAAAAGATGACTAGCATTGAAACCAAAAAGGATTTAAGGACTAGGTTTTCGGTTTTATTTTGATAAAAAATAGTTCGGCGATCAACTTAGTTATAAATTTGAAAATTAAATTTCATGAGCAAATTAAAATGAATGAACAGTTAATTGATGCATGATTATTTCATCCATTCCACAAAGATAAACCAAAAAGAAAAGGAATCAAAGGAAAAAGAAGATTAAATTAAAGCTACAACAAGAGTATCAAATTAGGGGATAGCTCCTTTAAGCTTTACGGGTCCTAGGAAAGTTACACATTTCCCAAACTAAACCTAGAATAGCTAAACAAATAATGAAAAATCCTAACTATGAGAAGAATGTAATGGAGGGGAGAAGTTGGTTTATTTTAATTAGATTCAATGCTTGATAAATCAAGCATGCCTGCGTATCTGTTTAGATGGGAATTAGAACTTATGCAGTTCTCCTTTCTCATGAAGGGGTTAGTTTAGTCTTAACCTTTTGTCATGTTTTGATTGATTAATTAATTTTAATTAACTACCAAGTTGTGCTAATTATTTTAGATTTTAATTAACCTAAATGAATCAATTAAGAAAGTTAGGTTAGAAGGGAAAAGAATTAGGTAAGGAGCCCAAAGGGGAGAAGAGAATCCTAAAGAAGGAAATAAATAATGAAATAAATAAAGGAAAGAGAAAGGAAAAGAAACTAACCTTGAGCTTGCGTGACTTTGACATAAAGGAGACTTATCTCAGTCGGCGGCAGGCTTGCCTTAAACAGCTGGCGGTGGCTTACTTTGAACAGCAAGAACCTTTTGACTTGACAGGTTAGCTTACGAAGTCGTAACCCAACTCTCTTTCCAAAGTAAGGAGCAATAGAAAAAAAATAAAATAAATGGACTAAGGAGCTTGTTCCTTGATAGACCAAGTTAGTGGGGATGGTTTGTTTGATGCAAAGGCTAATCAAGTGAACCAAGAGGTGAAAAAAACTAAGTGGGAGGACTTTAAATATAGGGAAAACATTAGGAGATGAAAACACTGAAGTTTTGATATAGGATTGGAGAAAAAACACTAGAAATCTCAAAATTCTATGCCTGGAATTGCACAAGGGGCTTGCAAAATTGCAAATCCCTTATGTTATTGCAAAATGGACCTATGCAGTTTTGCATAGGAACTCTACAGTTATGCATAGACTCTGTACGATTTCATATAGCCTTTGTATAGTAGCACATTTCACTAGTTCGCTATTTTTGCTTGTTTCACATCCATTTTTTGTGATTCTAGTTACATTTTGCTCCTTATTTAGTTTTAAAGGATCTGAGGGTGATTCAAAGGCCAAAGAGATATGTTTCAACTCTTGAAGCTTTATTCATAGATTTTCTAGTTCTGGCAATTTTCGCTTTCAGAGGTCTATTCACTGAACTTAGGCGCTTCTAATGTTCAAATGTAATCTGGTGGGTGCAAAATTGAGAGTTCATAGCTATCCTCTCATTAGATTTGACTTGAACGAAAGGCAATTCCAATGATAGTGAGCCTAAAGATGAAGGATAGATAGAGGAAACAAAGGGATTTCCAAGTCAGGATCTAAACAAGTTTAGGTGAAATGCGCTATTGAATTTTAATGTGAAGAGTGGATGGAAAAAAAAAACCATAGAGATGTCTAATCATACTTAAACATTTATGGGTGGAAAATGTAAGTGGTTTGGATAAAAAGAAGGCAAGAGAATAGACTATAGGGACATCTAGGTGACTGTTGCTAGATATATATACATGAAGTTGATGGAATTAGGAAAAAGAGGTGAAAAATAGTTGATGGAATTGAGTAAAAGAGGTGAAAAATAGGAACCATAAGAATGTCTAGATGATCATCATTAGACATATATGGGTGAGTTCGAAAAAAATTTTGATAAAAGAGGTAGAAAAAGGAACCATAGGGATGCTAGGTGATTGTTGCTAGATATATGTCGATGAAGTTTCAAAAGGATCTCGATAAAAAGGCAAAAAATAAGAACCACAAGGATGCCTAGATGATTAGTACTAGACATACATGGGTGAATTTTTTAAAGGATTTGGATAAAGAGTTGGAAATGGGAACCATAGGGATGCATAGATGATCATTGCTAGACATATGTGGGTGAGAGTTTAAAAGGATTTTGATAAAAGGGCAAACATAGGAACCACATAGATGTCTAGGTGATTGTTGCTAGACATATATAAGTGGAGTGTCATAAGGCTATCTTAGGATGATCTGATTTTGAAAGAGAAATTTAACCTTTTGCTAGGGTGATGATCTAAAGGTTATCCTAGGATGGTCTAATTTTGAAAGAGAAACCTAACCCTATACTAGGTTGATGATCCTAAGGCTATCTTAGGATGGTCTTATACTTTTAAGTATATCCTTAGATGGTCTGATATTGAAAATATTGATGGTCTCATTTTGATTCAAGAATTTAGATTGATGATCCTTCTTAGCTCATGAGCTCTTATTGGTGACCTATTATAGTAAGAAATACATCTGCCTATGTAAAGATTTTTCATGAATTATATACCTTCGTCCTATGAAAGGTCAACTTGTTAGCAGAGTGTTGATTCTTTTAGGAGGAAGGTGCCCCCATTTTGAAAGGATGAAGTATAATGGATTAGTTATTTGGCCTTAGGTTTATTGGTTAGCTTGGAGATAATGAGGTCATACTCAATTTGGGTCAAGTATAAGTTGATCGAAAGTTTTGATTAAAAGATATAACCTTATTGACTCAGCCTTGGAGGATGTTATTTTGGTAGGCTTGATTAGGTTTGGACTTTGAGGAGGTTATTTTGGAAGGATAAAGCCCTCAGAGTTAGAAGGATGAGTCAAGTTTTAGGCTCAATTAGGTTTTTAGCCTTAGAAAACATCGACTTGGAGGTTCAATTGTTAGATTGAAAAGCTCAATAAGGTTTTGGCCTTAGGGGTGGCTAAGTCCTTTAGAGTAGGTTAGTCAAGCTTTGGAGAGGTCAGTCAAGTTTAGCCATGGCTAAGTTAGATCAGGCTAGAAAGCTAGATTGGCTTTGATGCTAGATTGTGGATTTAAAAGAGGTCAGGCTTTAAGGCTAGATCAAGCATAGCCTTAAAGGAGATCATTTTAGAAAGCTTGATTATCTTTAGCTTAAAAGGAGATAAAATTGGGTCGAGTTTGAAGGCTCGGTCAGTTTGGGCTTAAAAGAATATCATATAGGATCAAGTTAAAAGGCTCAGCTGATATAGCCTAAAATGAGATCAGTCTCAGTGAAGTTTTGCTTGGAGATTGGAATGGGCTTCTTGGTTAAGGCTTCTTCAGGGTGAAAGTTTCAGGGATGAAGGCTTCTTAGTTTAAGGTTGTGCTAAAATAGGCTTTCAAGTTTTGAGGATAGTTTGTCCACTTGGGCACTTATAAGGGTGATTTTAGATTTCTTGAGAAGTTAGTTATGTTCTATTTTGTGATAATTTTATTAAGGCAAAAAAACTTGTTGTGCCTGAAAGTATCCTAATGACTCTAGGCTCTAGCAATTATTCACAAGTATATGACATGGCTGTAGTAATAGGTAAGACACCTTAAGGTCATCTCTCAAGAAAGACTGTGTAAGGGTTGTGTGATTATGAACAAATTAAATAAAATAATAAGAGCAAACCTAAACATTCTAATCATATTTGGAATGGTGAATATGAAAAGTAAATTGTAAACAACTAAATTAAACTAAATAAACAAATAAATAAATAAATTTAAGATTAACAATCAATTTGAAAGGTCTAAGGTTTCGATTATCCAACTGAAATCATATGCTAGGCTAATTAATAGGAAAAATTATTTTGCCAAACTGAATAATTAATTAAATAAAGCTAATTTAGATTTGGAGTCTAATAACTCTCGTATTCTCATATTCTAACCTAAACAAAATTAATTAAATTAACCTTCAATTGTTAACTAGGTAATATATTTTTGATTCATACCTAATCTCCAATTGAATTTAAGTCTAATATTTAAATCATTTCTCAACCTCATTCTCTTCTTAAGATTCATCAATGGTTGGGCTAAATATTAATTTCCAAATTAAATAATTAAATTGAGATATGCAAAATAATTTAATTAATAATTAACCTAATGCATTCTTTTAAGAGGAATCATCCTCACCCTAGACAAGAATAATTTAGCTCATAATTACTTTCTCAATAATCAATTCAATTGAAGAATTAATCTCAATCATCATCATTCTCATGCAAAATAATCTCAAATAATATATATAATTGAATTGGAATAAAATTGTAATAAGATTGAGAATTCTGTACTATTTAGGGTTAGAGTTTCCCCAAATTTGATTTCAATTATCTTGAATAAATTAATCACAAGCCAAATTGATCTCCAATCCAAGAGTAATTGATTGATCATAATCCGAAAGCTATTTGTTCTTGTATACCAAGAGAATAATAGAAAAAACCAAAAGTCTAACTCTCTCTTTTTATCCCTTGTGTGTGTCAGCTTAAAGTTCTCTCTATAATTGTAATACCCAAGGTTTCTCTAACCTATTAGAGTCAGTAATGGTGACACCATAATATTCATTTATTGTAAAATTCAAGGCCTTTCTAGTATATTAAGAATCATGAGAATACCATAAGAAGTAATTTTAATGAATAATGATAATGAGTAAAGAATGTAATCAATTTTGATAAGCACTTTTATGATAAAATAAAATAAAAGTCAAACTGAGTTTGACTTAATGTAACTACATTAAATATTTATTTAAAATCTAAATCTAAAATGCTAGTGGATGGACATTAACATCTCCTAAGTCATTGGGAGATAATAATAGTAACATGAGAAATTGATTTCAATCAAAGTTACAATGATACAATTGAAATCAAATTTAGTTTGACCTAGTAAGCCTACATGATGTATATACTTGAACTATGCTATTGAAGGGCTAGTAAATGTGCATTATAATGTGTATAGAATTTATCTAGTAATTTCTAGAGTGTGTAATGATAGTGGAAGGTAGAAATATGTATACTAAAGTAAAAGAAATGAAATGAAAATTTTTCTAATTTACTAAGTTTGAAATGTGCACATATGGATTTATTAATGGGCCTTTAGACCCTAAGGCCAAAGCCCATTAGAATGGCCAGCCCATAAGGCCCATAAATGGATGAACATAAGCCTTACTAGAGATGAAAATGGTTAACTAAGGTTAAATTGGCATAGGATGAGTGAGCCACCAAATTTGACTTAGTAGCCACCAAAATTGACTAATTCAAACACTTAAACAACTTCAACTCTCACTTTTCCTACATAAAATCTTGATACATTTTTATTATTTCCATACCATATGATGATCATCATTCATCTAGATAAGGTCTTAACTATCTTAACTTGATTAAATCATAGCTATCTATTTTGATTAAATCATAGCCATTAGATTAAGCATGATTAAATCATCACCATTCAACATTCTATATATAACTAAAAATTATGTTCATTTCTATCATTTTTGCTAATTCTACACCAAAAAACACAACACCAACCAAAGAAAAACCTCTTCATATTTTTATTGCCATAGCAACTCAAAAATCAAATCTTCCAAAGGTAAAAATTTATGCTCACCTTCTTCTATCTTTATTCTATGTATGACTTTGGTGTTAAAGTTGATAAAACATTCCTTTTCTTCCACATATATAGTTCAGCCAAAAGAATAAAAATAGGAAAATATTTGTTTTATATGTTAGCTAATGAAAGATGAAACTTGGGCTTAAGAACTAAGGGTTTAACATGAGAAAATAAACAAGGAAAACAAAAACCTCATCTAAGTGCACCAAAAGGTATGATTCGACCTAACATATGGATTTTTGAATGAAGTGTTCTAAATTTCATTTGAAAGTACCTAATGCTATTTTAGATGGAGAAAAATGATGTTAAAGTGTCAAAATAAATTTTGGAAACTTAATTTAAGACTTGAAAGTCTTAGTAAAATGAATTTAGCTTAAAAAGGAACTTGGTGTTCTAATGTTAGATATTAATAATTGAATGATCACATAAGTTTTATGTTATGTCAATTTCATATTTCTATACTTAATTTGAAGATTTCATGAGAAATTATGAGTTTTTCCTAAATTTGACCTAAGTAGGACAAGTTAAGGTTCTTATGAATAAGAGTGAATCAATTCAAAATAATTGGTGGGAATTGATTATCTTGATGGGAATTGGTTATCTAAGTGTTAATTTAATAAATCTATGATTAAATTGAAGATTTGATGATGAATCAATGGTTTTCCCTCAATTCTAGGATTTATGGACAAATTAAGGATTTTTTGAACTAAACTTGAATTCATAGAATTGAAGGGGGAATCAAGCTTAAGATTGGTGCAACATGATTTGTATAATGTTAATTTCCAAATTCAATTAATAAAAATAATTTTCCCTAAATTTAATGAATTAGATTCATTTATGGAATTGGAAGGTGAAAATAGAATTGATCCCATTGAATATTGGAAATTATTTAAATTGATTCTAATTGGGTATTATGAACTTAAAAGAGGAAATTGGGAGCAAAGGAATTTTCTTTCCTAAGTGAATATATTTGGCCATTGGAAAACAATTAAGGAAATTCTTAAAATTAGTGACAAGTATATGTACAGTGTTTCTTGACCTTAAAAGAAATAAGTTAGCCCTACAATAAACAATATAAAAGTGTTAGCAAGTCAAGATAAATTTAAACTCATGTTATAATAAGGAAATGATTGATGTGTAATTGAACTACAAATGTGTAAAAAGTAAAGACAAGGACAAGGGCATTGTCCAAGAGTTCGAGGAGCACCACTCACATCAAAGTTAAACATAAATAGGAGCAAAGGAGTCTAAGATAAGTACTTAATAATGTAATATGATATGTGCCATGCACTATGAACCATTATTGATTAAACTATTCTTATTTGAATATTCCAACTTCTTGTTGAACATGAATCACCTATTTAACGATGTGTTTGAATATGATATTCCTTTGTGGCATTTGGCTTTGTGAACCTATTCACATTGATTTCTTAATGTGACCATTGATGAGAATTATTCTTATGTTGCTGTATTTTCCATTGAATTCCCTATTGTGAATTCCTTATGACCTTCTATTGAATGCCTATTGATAAGTAGAAATACCCTTCCAATATGGGGTAATACATCAGACCTTATACACTTAGTATAAGCCTATAGGTGGGGTAAGAGTACCCAACCTCTGTTAGGGAGGAATGCCTAACCACAAGATTTATCAGTTTTATGTAATGTAATTCATGTGAGTGAGCAAGGCTTAGGCTGCTACTCTTTAATTCATATGTATGAGAAGCGTTACGCTTCTAAGAGATTACTATTTTTGCTAAAGATATTGTTTCTATTTTAAATGAGAAATTAATCCATAATGACAATTTTGATTAACATCGCTCCATTGTCATAATGAGCCCATATTGATAAGAACCCACATACTCACCTTATATTATATTATTATGTACTCACTGAGCTTTGTCTGATTCCTTAGTTATTTAAATTTTTTAGGTAAGGTTGATAAGTTAGTAAGGTAAATTTCAAGCCCTATTCTTCCTTTTGGAAGTTGCTATGCTAATTTCAAGTGTTATGAATCTTGGTTATATGATTATAAAGATCATTGGTTTAGAGCTCCATTGCTACTAAAGGTTTAGTACTAATGTGTTATGGGATTGATATGTACTTAGAACCATAATGTAATTATATTTATGTTGGTGTAATTAGTAATGATGTAAATGAGATGAATATTATAATGATATAAATGAACATTTGGCTATATGTAAGATGATAAAATAGTAGTTGGCAATAAGGTAATTAGGTTCAGATCTTGGGATAAGGTTCAACATGGTAAAGAATTATAAGTTAAACGGGATTCTACAGGTTTAGATGACTTTACATCTCCTTATACTCTAGGACCATTATGGCTTAATAAATAGGTCGTAACAGTAATAAGTGAGATATGCCCATATTCAGCTCATCCAACATGCATCATTTTGTCCACGTCTACTTTGGTAACTTCTACACCTTTTTATCCCAAACTCAATAATTAACCTAAAATTTGCACAATAACATCACATAGAAAATAACTAATAAAATATCATAAAACAAACACTAAAATAGCCAAAATAGTAAGCAATTCCAATAGCCACAGTAGCAACCATAGCAGTAGTTTCAACTGTATCAAAGGACAAACCAATTTCAAGGTCAATCCTCTAATCAACCAAAGAAATCATTATCAAAAGTTAACTTGAATGCTTTTATTAAAGTTAGTGCTCATAACTAGGAAGCATGTAATAGAAGACTAGATTCTTTGGAGGTTTCTATGGTTCATCAAGTATCAAATCGAATTAAAATAAACCAATTTCTCCCCTCCATCACAATCTTCATATAGTGAGGATTTTCTGTAATTTGTTTGATTATTCTAGCTTTAGTTTAGGTAATGTGTGACTTCTTTAGAACCTATAAAGGCTAAAAAAGGTATCCCTTAATGTGGTATTCTTGTCGTAATTTTAATTTAATCTTCTCTTTCCTTTGATTCTTTTTCTGTTTTGCTTATCTTTGTGGAATGGATGAAATAATCATGCATCAATTAACTATTTGTGCATTTTAACTTGCTCATGAAACTTAATTTTCAAAGTCACCAACTTAATTACCAAACTATGTTTTTTTTTTACTAAAATAAAAATGAAAATCAGATCCTTCAATTCTCTTTGATTTCTAGGCTAGTGATCTTTTCCTTTAGGATAAAATTATAGTCAACTTAGATTTTTTCCTTAATTTTTTTTCCAATTAAATAAATAAAATTAAGATGATGACTCTAAAATACTTTTTCAAAATAAATCTATATGGGCCCAAGGGTTCTAACGTGAGCTCTTTTTCAAATGAACATTTTTTATTCCTTTATAACCTATTACACTGATGCTTGGGTGAGGCCTCATAAGGTGGCAACTCCCTCTTTCCTTTTAGGTTCTGGCCCATTAGTCTTTCCTATAATGTTATATTAGAAAGTAGTGTAGGTCCATCCACCCAAGGCCAAAAATTTGATTACGATAGTGGCGATTCCACTGGGGATATGAGACGTTGATTCCAATTGTCTTTATTAATGATAAATTATTTGAATTTACATGAGCCTGCATCACGAAACTTATCACACAAGCTCCTTTTGATTGGGAGCCTTAAACCCCTTAGTAATATTAAGGAAAGGGTCCTTTAGCTCCATTTTACCTCTAGGATTATGAATTAATGTTACCACTCATAAGCCTGTACCTTTAGGTATAAAAAGCCTTGGCGAGTATATTAAGTACCTTTAGGCCTCCAACCCATTGGGAAGTATGAGCCTATTTCTTCCTTGTGGGAGCCTAAGCCTTAGGCTAAATTTTACCTATATAATGACTTAGAAATTTCCCATAGGACTCTCTAAATGTGCATTATGCATATAAGAGCCCAAACCAAACATCTTTGCTAGATTATAAGTGGCTAATCAAAATGTCTTGGAGCGTAGATCGTGTGTGCTCTGCCTATTTATTTTCAAGAGTATATGCATGATACAAGCTTATAATCCCCCTATCGGGCCATTTAAGCCAAACTAAAAATCCTAGGAAGGAATGACTTAAAGTAATACATGTGTGGAAGGAATAAGGTTGGAAGGTTTCTAATGACTTGTACATGTGTTTGCTTATCTGTCCAGCTATTTATGTGCCATTCATGTGTCATCTAGGAAACATAAGCATTATACTAATTCATGTTTTATTTGTAGCCATTTCTACTATGTCCATAATTAGAATTAAGCCCATAAACTCTTTTGAAAAAGATGAGGCTTTTAGAAGCATAATTAGATTGAGACTGAATCCATCGAGGGAGGAACTCCAAGCTACATTTAGGAAAGTGGTTGGCATGAGATGGACCTTATAGTAGATGAGATTAAAACTAAGATCAAGTAAACTATTTGGGATAGTTTAAGGGGACTACCTATGTATGTGGAAGAATCTAAAATCAAAAGTGTTAGGGGGTAGTCCATCCCAATAAGCATCAAACTCCTAAGAGAATTCACAAGTTTGGGGAAGTCCATGTCCAATATTTTTTAAGAGTTCGAAAGAGAAGCCCTACTATAACCCATAATTCTAACCACTTTGCCAAACCTATTCCAAAAGGACTTAATGCTAATGCCTATTGGCACTTTTACCAAGTCTCAAGGCATGATACAAATAAGTGTCACCGTTTAAGTTATAAGATCCACAACCTGATTGACAATAAGGAAATTTTCCATCTCAACCATGAAGTCTGATGCATGAAGCCTTTCTCCCATTCAAAGATGAAGCTTATGCCTAATTAATAGAATAAGATAGTTTTGCATATGTGATACCTTTCATTTGCAAAACTTTTTATGATGAAAAAAAGCATGGCCTTTGCTTTGAACATTTGAAGTGAGTTATGAGATGAGAAACTAGAATGATAATAAACAAATGAAAAATGATTAAATAAAGAACACAAAAGATGATAGCCTTGGTAAGCATCTGACATTGAGGCCCTAGGCAAAATTTTAGGGCAAGAGAGAGAAAAAAGTTGGCTAAAAAAGTTTACTTAATGACAAATTTTCAAAATGAAAGGCAAGTTAAAGGGGGAGGACTTTGGAAAAGTGTGTTTTTATTCAATTCAAAGCATGTTGAGCTTTAAGTTTTTCAAAGAAAGACAAGTGGAGAAATTACATTAGTTTCACATTTATTAGCATACATTCATCTTTTGTAACATAAGAATTCATTAGTATAACCCTTGTACCTTCACAATTATATCCCCTCAATTAAGAATTGTTAAGTCAAAAACTCTAAGGATTCAGTTGAAAGAGAACCAGCAAGACTAATGCTTAGATGGCCAACAACAATAAAATTTGGAAGCCACCATTACTCGTATCTTAAAAGTATGCATGGGTCTCATGATCATGATAGGTTTCCTCCACTTGCAAACCTAATAGTTCAGAATGTTGGTGCTGATCTAAATGCCTTTACCAATGATAATAACTTAGTTGTTAAGGGGTCTAATGACTTTTCCTAAAGAAATTTGAAGGAAAACTCAGCTAAAAAGGAAGAATTGAAGAGCTAAATGAACCATATTGAGAAACTAGTGAAGGGCAAGGGTTTTAATAAGATAGATTACTTAAGTGCTCTAACTATTAACGGTGTTGATAAGTTTCCAAACCAGTTCAAGGTTTCAGATATGACTAAGTTCTAGAGACCAATGATCCTAACATCCATATGAAGATATATCCCACCTTGATAGGCATGATTAGAGCTTCCAAATAGTAAATCCTACAGCTTTTTAGAACCTCTTTAGAGGTAGCTATAGTGAAATGGCATTTATGATTTAGACAAGATTAAATAAGAGGATAGGAATTTGTTGATTGAAAGCTTTATAACTTAATATAGCTACAACACCCTGTTTGATATGACTTTTTGAGAATTGGAAGTGATAAGATAGAAGCTGACTAAATAGTGACAAGATAGAAGTTGACTAAGTCCTTTTTAGATTATATCATGAGGTAGAGAGAAAAGGTTGCTAAGATGATGAACAGGCTAAATGAGAAAGAATAGGTCTACTTAATAATGAAAGCATCATTGCCTTCTTTATATGATAGGCTATTTTTTGTCGACTTTTAAAGACCTTCTTGAGGAAGGTTATACAATTAGAAATTCTATATTATGAGAATGGACAAGCCAATAAAGCACTAGAGGAGAATGACTCATTAAGCTTCTTTGTTAGAACTATAAGATCAAGCTATTTCAAGCTTGGTTCAGCCAATTTGCAAAGGGATATCACCCATCTAAGTAAGCCTTTATGAAGTATCTTTAAAGATCTAAAGGAAGATGGGTTGCTTCAACTATTGGATCTGAATCCCCTGTCAAATCTTATATGATGGAACTTATAAACTAATTTATACTGCACCTACCATCAGAGGGCTAGCCATACACTGATGACTGCCTCACTATCACACCCCACTCTCGAAGATGTGATAGTCCTAAGGCATGGGTAACCATAAGGCACCAATAACCCTTAGAACCCATACATATTATGAAACTTAATATGATATCAGTAACAAATACATTAGCCCAAGATCACAAGCTAAATGATAGATACACTTCCAAATACTATTTTCGTTATTCATTCTCATTCTCATAAGCAATCTTAATTTCCCGTTCAATTTACACTTTAATATATTACTTATCATATACTTTTGACCACATCAATTACAATTATACTATCTTACACACATGGAGCATCTAAAGAGTACTAAACATATTTACAATTGTAAATAATTATAAAAAGTCAAATTATTACTTTGACTTGGTAATCCTCATGGAATAAATGATTGCTTGAGGAATCAACTTGCTACTATCCAATAGATTTTTGAAAACACTCAATCTTCACCTGTAAAAACTAGTGAGTGGAGGGAGTGAGCGTAAGGGAAAGCTCAGTGAGCAAAGAATACAAACGATCTTTAGAATAATTTAATATATAATTTACTGATCATTTATTTATAATTCAAGAAATCTAAATCTTTGTATTAATTTATTTACTTTGTGCTATTCCCATTATTTAAGGAAATTATACAAGTCAATCTTCATTTTCAACTAACTGCACATCTTCGAAATCCTTTGAATCATAGCACTTTGGTTATTTCTATAAATCATATGAGATGTATTTTGGGAATATTCAGAGGTACTTTACTTTTGGCAGTAAATAGATTATAGTACATAAATTTCACATTTGAATTCGAACAGTAATCCATAATTCTTATCTTCATTAAAATGTAATAATCTTAGGTATAGGTAGAACATGTTTAAGCAGTTCTCAATACTAGTGGTATATAAATAAGTATTTAAATAAGATCCTAGAGATTTGAAACTTTACTATATATGTTCACATTTTGAAATTTCATACTCTTTAAAAGTTAAACAAACTCATACAATATAATTTTAATATCTTTGAAAACAAATACATCTTGGAGTCCTCACTGTTTAATTACACTTTGTATAATGCCTGTGGCATCTAATTCCTGTCTTCATTAAATTATCTTAAACTTTGATAGGATTTGAACAGTATAATCATTCTCGCCACATATATGATACACCAATAAACATTTAGAGCTATAAGGTTTTAGAAATCTCACTTTACCATTTTATATAAATATATTTTGGAACTTCAACTTTGTATTCCTTAGAAATTGGACAATTTTATACAAAATATGCTTAATTTTAACATATAAATGGTAACAATCTACACCTAGCCTAGAAGTTTAGTGACAATTACTTGAATTTGGAGCTATTATAACTAAATGTGTGCTTTTATGAAAATTTATATGTTATGTGATTGATGAGTATGTGGCATGTTAGATTAGCTCTAATATGCATAATATGAATTATTATGGTGAAATAAGTGATTTATATCAAATGCATAAGCATAAAATAATTTATTTCACATAAATTGAATTTTCATGCACAAAGCGATTTTTAAACATAAAATAATTTTTTAAGCATTTTTAAAATATTTTTAAATAAATATTTTGGAGGAAATTTCAAGGAAAATAATAAGAAAAATATTTTATTTTTAATAACCTATAATCAGCCCATAAATTAAATAAAAAGCCCAATTTCTCAAAAGCCCATTACACCAAAACACTCATAACCTAACTCATTAAGAGTTAACTTGGAAATTGCCCAAAACCCTAAATATAATATGCAAATTTTGGCCAGCCCTAGTAGTAGCAGCCATGATTTTGTTTTTTATCATATTTTCTACAAAATTCTCTCAAAAATATTCTTTCAATCGAAGTTCGCAAAATACTTTCAAACCTTGCGATTTCACAACCGTTTTCATAAGTTTTTCTCTTCTATCAATATATTATTTGATTTTTATGAAACTAATCATGAAAAAATTATTTTGGGCTATTTATTTATTGATTTTATATTGATTAAATTCAACCTAGGTGAATTCTTGAAAGTGAAATTGATTTTTCCATCGAAAACACAACCCTCTTCATACGAATTCTCCAAAAGTGAACCCTAAAACTCAAAATTTGAAATTTCATGCATAAACACAAGGGGGGCTACTGATTTGCACATATTTGTGTTCTAAACTAATTTTTTTGTGTTTAGACAAAAAATATTGATTTAACTCATATTTCTGTATATTACTGTAATGATCGAAAAACACCAAAAAGCAAAAGAACTTATGATTTCACTCTAAACCCTAAAATTAGAATTTTCATGCATATGGATTACTTATGGCTGATAATTCCTATATGTTGATGTTCTAAAATGATTCTTGTCATATTTACATGAAAAAATATTTGTTTAAATCATATGTTTAAATATTACTGTAATAATCAGAAAGTACCAAAACAAAAAAGATTCATGGTTTTCATCCTAGAACCTAAAGTTGGAAAATTTTTATGTATATTATATATATAGATGGTGATTCATATATATTAATATTCTAAAATTTTTTTTTCCATGTTTACATGAAAAATATTGGTTTAAATCATGTGTTTGTATATTATTGTAATGAACGGAAAGTGCAAAAAGTAAGAAAGTTCATAATTTTCCTTGATTGTGTAATTCGGCCTACATTAGGAATTCAATCCCAATATCTATGATTTTTATGTGATATATTTTAATGATTATTGACATGTATACATGAATGATAAATGATTTGATTGCATGTTGATTGAAGGAATAACTCTAGATAAGTATAGAGATAATAGGGTATACCTAGGGTTTCCTAACCCTTTTCTATGATGTGATTAATATGTTTATGTGATTAAGTGATATGGGAAATAAGTTTTATGATGAGTTAATAATGTTTGAATCATCTTAAATGGTTAATGAGATTGATTGTGCGAATTGGTTATAAGAGATAAGCATGATACTTGAAAGGTTACTCGTTAACATATATGGAAAGTGTTAAGTGTACTAAGTTGAATATTAATTGAATTGATATTAAGATCATGATATATTATGTTTGACTTTAGAAGAGTCCTGGTATGAGTTACTATGTGATTTCATGCGGGACTATAAAGGCAAAGTATGTAAGTCTTTGAAAGTTAACATGTTGTGTGGAAGTGATGAGTGCACTTCTAAGTGCAACTCTAAGTTTATGTGAATGTTCTATGTGCATGGGGTAGTTATGGGATAGGATAGTATGATATTAAGTAAATACTGAGTATTGAATTAAATATTATGTTAGAGCTTGAGAAGTAGTAGAAGTTCAAAGGGGGTTATAAGTACTAGGAGTAAAGGAACCATGAGTAAACATTATGTTTCAAGTTAAAAGTACAAGTTATCATGTTTTGTTAACCCTTGATATCTTAAAACCCAAGTTCTTTTCTATCTTTAATTATAACTATATGATTTCTTTGTTAAACTTGGGTTGCCAAAGGACAATTGGTCTAAAATCATTTTTGATTATTCAAATGATAATAAAGAACCTTTGTGAATTTTGGAACCACACTGTTAATTATCTTTTATTCAACAAGTTAAACTGCTATCATTATTGCGTTACATGTGACTGCATTCTTAAATGCTATTATTGTAAGTGATTGCCATTAGCTCTAGCTATAGTATCTATGAGCCTTTTATGTAGAAATCCTCGTGCCTATGCGGGTAATCATCAGTACCTATGCACATGGTCTTAGCTCGATAGATAAGGGTAGTGTATCCACCTCAGCTAGAAGGGGCAGTTCTAGCTGTGGAGCCAGATTATTTTCACAACTCTTTACAAGTTACAAGTTAGGAGTTGGAACTTGGTATGATGCCACCTCTCCCTTGAGTGAATGAGCTAATAGCCATCACTCTTTACAAGTTACAAGTTGATTTCTGTGAACCTTAATCATTTGCAAACCATGATTTATGAATCTTGAACCCTTATATAGGATATATGTTATTTTATAAGTTTTATTATTTACTCATTGAGATCATCTACCTCATTTCTTTTTCCGTGTATGGTTTCAAATGAGCATTATGAGAAGGCAAGGTGATCGCTCAAGTAACCTACTCCGCTTGGGAAATTCCCTTGTCAAAGTTTATTACTATGATATGTTATGATGAGTCCTAGACACTCCAGGAGTTCTTATTTTAGGAGTCTTATTTTAGAATTATATGTTTGATGATTTATTTTGGAGTCTTAAAAATGTTCATTTATTTTGGGATTGTGTTTAAAGTATATTTAACTATTCTTCTGCAACTTAAGATTTTACTTTATAAAAGGTTTTATCAAGTTAATGTATGAGATTCGGTATGATCCAAGGTAAAGTTATTATATGCATGAGTGAGTTCTATGGGCATGGGTGGCCTTATGTCTCCCTATATTCTAGGACCGTCATATCCCTAAAATTGGTATGTGACATAAATTCCAACATTAAAATCAATTTATTACATACATAAAATTCTTTAAAAATTTCATAATTCATTACAAGAGATTTAAAATAATAATTCATTATATAAATCTTCAAATTCACATATGATAAGAACATTAAATTTTTTAGATGAACACATCTTTAAATAATTCTCATCGTAATAATACACATATTTTTTGAAAATATTTTATACTTAACAAGTTATGAAATGTTTAATATAGCATTCCCAATATATTTAATATCCTAAGAGAAATACATAAATATACTTAAATCTTGTAATTCTTGTAATATTCAAAATACATCTTTATAAAATTTATATAACAATATGATTTTCAAATATTCAAGAAAAATTCATATACATACATGTAAAAGAAAAGTTTCTGGGATTTATGAAACCTATCAGTAATTAGCTTTAACGTTAATGACATATATGTATATATTAAACGATAAACTATAGCCAACTAATTTTTATTATAGAGATGATACATATTATTTAGGTATTTAGAATATAATTACATAAAAATCAACTATTGATACTCATATAAGAAACATGTATAAATTTTATGGAAATCTACATATTTATAATTTAAACATCTTCATCAAATAGACATGTCATTAAATAAATTATATATTGTTAGTGATTTTTATATATTTAAAGACATTAAATATATATAAAGTATGATAATCCTTGCATATATTATTGGAAATCTTTGTATATTTAAAGGCATTAAAACATAAAATAAAAGGAGAACATTTATAGACATATGTATACTTTGTAATTTAAGAAAACAATATTCAAACTTATAATCACTTCCAATATAATAGGTCTTCTATTGATGTAGTGTTAATTGGTCATTTCATTTTTAGATCACACATGGCAAATAGGGTGACCACATTATTGGATCTTATAATCAACTTGGTTGGGTCTCAGTGAATAAGAATTTCAATATGTTTGGGTTATAATGCAAATAAGGCTAATAGAGATCATTCATTAAATTGGGGTAAGAGCTCCATTGAGCATACCTAAAGCAGAGGCTCTTGATATGAGCATGCTTTCACATAGTTGGGGTAGAGGCTATTTGTAGTATACCGGAAGCATAAAACTCCCTTAAATTTAGGGTAGAGGCACTTTGGCCTACCCAAGATAGAGGTTCTTTATAGAATATACCCCCATGTCACTGTATACAATATGATTTCTATGTGCATACAGTCTGATGTCTCACCCGTATCAGATGGAGATCTCTGTATTAAGGTTAATCCTTGATAAAAAGGAATTGGAATTTCAATAATTTCCAAGGTCTAAATGGCTCAATTGAGTTCAGGCTTCATATATGATTTCTGAAAGATTTAATCTATGCTAGTAGAAAGAGTTACTCTAGGTAACACTTAAAACATATTTAAGGTCCTTTCAATATTTAAGCTCAACAATTTAACAATAATGATATTACTGATGATTATATAGGTAATTCTTCTTTAGAAAGGATATTAGGTAATTCTTCTTTAAAAAGGATATTAACTATAATTTAATCTTACATATGGTTTCCCATATTTTTAACTCACTTAGTTAACCATAGGAATTTTTGTATAGTCACAATCTAAATATAAATACATATACATAACCAGGATACTTATATATAACATTAATCATTTTCGGTAGCTTTTTCAACTATTCTCATGAAGCATTTGGAATTTTCCTTAATTAATACTTTGGGAATATATATACATTTTCTTAACATTTTATGACAATTATTGGAATATCAATTAAATTTATAATTTTTGGAAATCATTAAAATCAATTATGATATACATTAACATTTAACAATTATTACTTATCAATAAACAATAGAATTTGATATTATTATAAACATGCCTCTTAATTCCACAATAACAATATTTTATTAACTTTGAATATTTTGAACTTAAACATAATATTATGTACTCTTCACTCACCTAGACTATCGATCACTATCCAACTAAATATCCACTTCTCGTTGTTATCCTTTGAATTCCCCTTTGAAATTCTCCGAAGAACGCAATATCATTGATTAAATACTATTATACCATTTCTTTATTATCTATATTTAAACTTTACATTATCTACCAAAAATTTGGCAGCATCTCCTCTAAACTAAGATTAACTTCCCATTACCATAAATTCAATTTATCCACAATAACCAAAATATTACAATCAAATGGTCCAACCCAGACCTTCAATGCACTAATCTCATCTGCCAATTTCATCCTTCATTATCAAATTAATATTCAACCAATTTAATTCATTCAATACCAATCTCAATATCTTGCTTCAATCTTTCAATTAATAACCAATAATACTCTATAATCATACGAATAACAATTATCCCAAATTAATTATCCAATGTAACTAATTAATTGCAATAAACTATTTCCCTAAATTTTGACAAATAAATTCATAATTCAATATCTATACATAATTAGGAATAGAGATTTATACCATATAACTCGGTTTAATGAGTTGGGACTACTATATGGAATCATCAATTTCAGATGCCGTCGGAATCCGGTCGCTGAAAAATTTCGATGATGACCAAATCACAATCCGAGGGTTACCAACGGTTAGCTTAAGACTTGAGGAGTTCAAATATATCCTTCACTTTCTGTAATTCATCAGAAAACAATTAGAAACAATGTCGGCAACCATTAGGAATGCTGAATTCCGGTCAAAATAAAAGTTATCTAAAATTAACAAATGATATACTAAATCGAACTTGGAATTATGGGGAGCTCAACCATATCAATTTCATCAAAAAAAAGGATCAAAAAACAGCCAAAAATTAGCCTAGAAGATTTATGCCGATGAGCCTTTGGACGGAGCGTGTGCTGCCATCCGATGGCTGCTGGTGATGGGTTTCTGCCGAATGAAAGGGCGGCAGCTAGGCTGTGTCCTAATGGGGCATATGTTGCTAGTCGGCGGCCGAAGGGCGGTGGACCAGAGGTGCAGCTCTCTCTCTCTCTCTCTCTCTCTGCCTCTGCTCTATTTCTGTTTCCTTTCTGCCCGTGTTCATGGGTTGTACAGATTTTAAATTCTTTTTCTTTTTTTTACTAATAATAATAATAATCATATTTAATTACAAAATTTTTTAAATCATAATTTTAATTAACTATTAATTTCACATAATTTATAATATTATGATATAATTATGATATAAATCATAATATACAATTTCAAATATTAATTAAATAAATTTCTATATTTCATAATAAAATTTCAATTTCTTTAATTTAAAATATCTCAATTAAATAAATAATAAGTTTAAAATTCAATCCTTCATCTAATAAAATATTCTCTCAAAAATATCAATATAATAATACTATAAATTAATATCATTTCAAATATTGATATAAAATGTAATAAATAAATTTTTCCAAATATCAATATTAAATTAAAAATAATTCACTATTATAAATACTCATATAACAATATATATATATATATATATATATATATATATTGTTATATGAGTATTTATAATAATACTATAAATTAATATCATTTCAAATATTGATATAAAATGTAATAAATAAATTTTTCCAAATATCAATATTAAATTAAAAATAATTCACTATTATAAATACTCATATAACAATATATATATATATATATATATATATATATATATATATATATATATATATATATATATATATATATATATATATATATATATATATATATATATATATATATATATATATATAAATAATTCACTATTATAAATACTCATATAACAATATATATATATATATATATATATATATATATATATATATATATATATATATATATATATATATATATATATATATATATATATATATATATGTATATATATATATATATATATATATATTGATATTAATATTTATTTATATTATTATATTGATATTGATAAAGTAAATTTATATTGATATTTGATATTTTATATATATATATATATATATAATATCAAATATCAATATAAATTTACTTTATCAATATCAATATAATAATATAAATAAATATTAATATCAATATCAATATTCAACTATAAATTTATAAATATCTATAATTTTGAATGTCGATATAATTATAACAATGAGAAAAATATTTCCATATAAAATTATTACTTTAAAATATTTAAATTCAAATTATTTGAATATTTGAAAATATTCATTTAATAATATACAAGGTCATCATCCTCTATAGTAAATTCAATTTTTATAACATTTGCGTCTCGATCACCAAGATCTTTATAAATCAAATTTATTTATCGATTGCTTAACAATTTATCTAATAAAAATGCGAAAAATTCACACGTATTTACAAAGCATTTAAACTTAATTCACATAGTCATCGTTAACTTGGACACGTATTACAATACTAATTGAATATCTTCACATATACTTCTATACATACGTCCGATATTGGGTTGAGATATTACATTCTTCCCCCCTTTATGAAATTCGTCTTTGAATTTCAAAACACTTCAGATAGTAAGTTATGATAACATTTGCAAGTACTATCACTCCATATATCTTATTGTCATACCTAGAAACTATCCTTTATGATCTATTTGTTATAACCATACACTGATATCACATTTATGACACATGCACAAATCCCTATATATATAAACATTCATTTACACGAATTAATCGTATGTCTATACCATGAACTTTTAATTCATACAAGTACATCCTATTCACTTATAGTCTTACATACTAGTAATCCATATTTTTCACATAAATTAATCATAACCTTATAAATCATCTATAACTCTCTTATTTAGGATAATTCTTGATAAGATGACTTGGTTTTCCACATCCTAAACATACTCTTGTTGCAAATCTACATCTTCCTTTATGCTTCTTTTTACAAGCAAAACATGTAGGATACATATAACATTGGTGTACTGGTGCAAGTGTACTCACAACTCTTGAAGCATTGAAGAACTCTGTCCTCAATCTATATACAAAAAATTTAAAGGATCACAAGAAATTTGTGGTCAATCTTCCAAAGCCAAATGATAGAATTTTTAAGAACCTTAACACAGATGATTCTCAATAAATGCTAAAAGATAAGGACCACTACTTTTTTTTTATCATCATATTGAGGTTGGCCTTCGATTCCCTCCTTCTTCTTTCTTAGTTGAATGTTCAACTATTTTTGCATCAATCCTATGATGCTTTCCCCTAATTCAATTTAAAATTTCCACCAATTCAAGGTCATATGCAAAGCTCTGGGCATTCAACCGACAACTCACATGTTCTAGTGCTTTTTTAGATTTACTCGTTAATCGACCACTGAGTATGGTGCAACAAAGCGAAACTAGAATGGTGCCTCTTTAACAGTAAGCCCAACAAGGTGGTGAATTGGCATACCAAGTTTTCCACTAAAGTGATAAAGGAGAAATACCGAGGTGGAAAGGGCTTCGATTTCAGTGGCTCCTTACTAGTACCAACAATATATGGTCTTTCTGACATTCCCATGAATCTTCTTCCTAAGGAGATTATGGGTATGTTAACTTTAATCAAGGACAACTACCCCTATGATATAGGGAGGCTCGACTATGCTTCCTAAATTAAGGATGCCAAAGGTAAGACTATATGCCTTGTTGTTAAAGATCACCTCCTTGCTTGTTTTCCCTAAAAAATTTTATCCTTTTTCACTTCGCTCATACTTACCTATGTTTTCTTTACTTCACTATCAAATCCCAACTTCAAAGATATGACGGTCCTAGAGCATAGGGAGACATAAGGTCACCCACACCTATAGAACCCACTCATGCTCTTATAAACATTGCCTATGATCTTACCAAAACCTCATGCATTAACTTAATTATCCAATAATAAGGAAAACTTTAACTAGTGGAAGAATAGTTTAAAAACATTTTTAAATCCAATCCACACTAAAAGGACATTTAAATCTCCAAGTAAAATTATCAAATGAATAATATTCTAAAAATGGGACTTCTAGAGCATCTAAGAGGGACTCTTTATATCATAAAAAGATAGTAGAGTTGGACAAGGAAATTCCCCAAGTGGAGTATATTGCTTGAGTTATCACCTTGCCTCCTCATAATGCTCACCCGAAACCACACAAGGAAAAAGAGGTGAGATAAATGATCTCAATGAGTAAACAATAAAACTTGAACAGTAATACATATCCCTTTATAAGGGTTCATAGATTATGGTTCATAATTTGCAAATTAGCAAGGTTACAGATATCAAACTTATAACTTGTGTCATATAGAGTGAAGGTTGTTACCTTGTTATAGAGTGAAGGCTACTGCCTTGTCCACTTGTAACATAATATAGAGTGAAAGTTGCTGCCTTGTCCACTTGTAACATAAAGGAGAGGTAACAATAGCATTGAAGAATAAAATCACATGTAAAATGGTAGCAATAGAAGTTTATCTTATTGAACAAAAGATACACAACAGTGTGGTTCCAAAAAGATTATAAGTTAGGGCAATAATCACAAAGGTTTTTTATTATCATTGGATATTCAAAAATGGTTTTGGACCAATTGTCCTTTGGCAACCCAAGCTTAATAAAGAAATCATAAAGTTATAATTGGTAATAGAAAGGAACTTGAGTTTCAAAAATCTCAAAGGTTCTCATATCATGATGGCTTGTACTTGTAACAATAACATAATGTTTACTCACCTTATGGGTCCTTAGATCCTAATTGTTGTAGCCCTTGAACTTCTAATAATACTCAAGCTCTAACATAACATTATAATTCAATACTTAGCATTTGCTTAATCATCATGTTATCCTATCCCATAACTACCCCATGCACATATAACATTCACATATACTTGGAGTTGCACTTAGAAGTGTACTTATCACTTATACATAACATGTTAACTTTCAAGTCTTGTACACTTAGCCTTCTTACGCTCATATGAAATCACATTATTACTCTTACTATGACTTTTCTAAAGTCAAACACAATATATCATGATCTTAATATCAATTCCATTTAATATTCAACTTAGTACACTTAATATTTTACATATATATCAACTTAATAAATAACCTTAAAGGGTCATGCTTATCTCTTTTGAACAAATCATACCATCCATCTCATAGTTAATTTAAGATCATTAATTCATTATTAACACATGATAAGACCTATGTCACTTGTCACTTAGTCATATACACATATTAATCATAACATAGTAATAGGATTAGTAAACCCTAAGTAGGCCGAATTGTCTCTAGACTTGTCTAGAGTTAATCCTTCAACCAACATATAATTAAATTATTTATCATTAGTGTATACATGCCAATAATCATTAACATATATCATATAAAAATTATAGACATTGGAATTAAATTCTCAATGTAGGCCGAATGCACCCACAAAGAAAAACATGAATTTTCTTACTTTCCGCACTTTTCATTCATTACAGTAATATGGAAATACATTATTTAAACCACTATTTTTCATGTAATCTTAACAAAAATCATTTTAGAATGCTTTAATATACCAATTGGTACCCATCTTAAAATATATGTATGAAAATTTTCCAACTTTAGGCTTTAGGGTGAAAACTATGAATTTTCTTACTTTTTGTACTTTCTGATCATTACAGTAATATATAGAAATATGATTTAAATTGATAATTTTCATCTAAACACACAAAAAAAAATAGTTTAGAACACATTCAAACACAAATTGGCAGCTGCCCCTTGAATAATTGCATGAAAATTTCAATTTTGAGTTTTAGGGTTCACCTTGGAGGATTCGCGAAGAAAGGATCATGTTTTCAGTGGAAAATCAGTTTCTTCTTCAAAATACCACCTAGGCCAAATTTAATCATAATAGAAATAGTAAATTGAAAGCCCAAAATAATTTTCTTATGATTAGTTTTATAGAAATCAAATAGTAAATTGAAAGAATAGAAAAACTTATGAAAATGGTCATGAAATCGCAAAGTTTGAAAGTACCTTGTGAATTTCGATTAAGAGAATATCTTTGAGAGAGTTTTTCTATAAAAATTATGAATGATAACAGAATAGTGACTGTCACCCAGGAGCTGGCTGAATTTTAGCTTTAAATATGTAGGGTTTTGGCAAAATTCCAAGTTTGTCATTAATGAGCTAGGTTAGAAGTGTTTTGGTGTAATGGGCTTTTGAGAAATTGAGCCTTTTATTTAATTTATGGGCTGATTATAGGTAATTAAAAATAAAATATTTTTCTTATTATTTTCATTAAAATCCCCCCAAAAATATTTATTTAAAAATATTTTAAAAATACTCATAAAAATCATTTATGCTTAAAAATCGCTTTATGCATAAAAATTCACTTTATGTGCAACAAATCATTTTATGCATATGCACTTCATATAAATCACTTATTCCATAATAATAATTCATATTATACATATTAGAACTATCTAACATGCCACATACTCATCAATCACATAACACATGAATTTTCATAAAAGCACACATTTTATCTTAATAGCTCTACATTCAAGTAAGTTGTCATGAAAACTCCTAGGGTGGGTGTGGGTTATTATATTTGCAATATACATTACCAACAAAGACAATTCATACAAGAAGATTCATGATTTCCCAAAAGGCCTCAGTCTACTCTTACATAACGAGGCTGCCTTCCTGCCTTTGCTGGTGGAGCAAATGGGAGAGCTGAAGTCTGCCACGGTAGCATATTGGGGAGTTGAGTCTTTTATTAGGGAGAAAAGAAAGGCATCCCCAAAAAAAGAGACTCTAAAGAAAGAAGATAAAAACCCAAAAAGCAGCGACTGTGGGTTCAAAATTAAAGGTCAAGATTGGGGCTGAGGATGCTATTACCAAGCTGGCACCCGATGGTACTTTGCTAACTGGTCCCCTAATTAATTTGTTGGAGTCTAGTGATGGTGAAGATAACTTGATAGTGAACTAACTCATTTGATGAGCTATAGGTGACTCTTCCTCCTTCTCTAAAGGACAATTTCTGACTCCTCAAGGAACTTTCTTGATAATGGTGAGTTTTTTGAGATGATAACTGAACAAGTACTCAAAGGGGTGCATGCTAAAGAAATAGCTTGTGATGCCATCTGGTCCTTGCTGGAGAGGGACCTACCTCAACCCTCTGAACATTCTACTAAGCCTCAAGCAGGTACAATCTTAGCTTAATTCTACTTTCTTATTATTACTTATTTAAACTCTTTTCATCACTTTACTATTTAATATTTTTTAAGAAGCTGTGGATTTGACCCCTACTGCACTTCCCGAGTTACTTGTGCAATAAGTGTCTATGGAAGACTTCATGGAGTAGATGAAGCAAATTGATACTTTTATCCCAACTTCTACCATCCCCATCTCTAATCCTGATCTTTTGTTGGATCAACATAATGAATTGCCTTCTCTAAGGAATGCTAAGCTTAGAGTTAAGAAGGTTATTCTAGATAAAAATAATAAGGTTGAAGATAATTTGGTGACTAATAACCTTGATGCTATCATCCCTCAAGAGGATATGGAAGAGAGAGATCCAGCTTGACCTAATGAGATGGTTGAAGTTGGAATCTAGGTGAGGTGGTACAAAATAAAGGCTAGCCCACTCTAATGAAGTAGTAGCTTCTACTACTCAGAATAAGGTAGTGAACACCGAGCTTCCCAGTTCTTCATTGCCACTGAATTCAAAGGCTCCTTTAATAGTAGAGCTAACTTTCCCATAGCAGCTATTATTAGACACAAATGCAATTTTGAATGAGGCAAACTAATTCTTACTCCATCTTCTATTCTTGATGCCTTTCCTTTTTCTTTTATAAAGGCTAATTTTTAGTTCATGTTTCCATTTTAGCTATCAAATATTAATAAGGCATTGCAAGAAACTGAATGAGTTCACTTGATACCATTCTGTGGTATGACAGACCATCTTTTCTAAACATGATATAATAAAAAAGCAACCCTCTTTAATCTTCAATCTTTTTCTCATAAGATTATTGAGGGCTTGAATGATGAAGTAACCTCCTTACAAGCTACTTTAGAAGAGAAAAAGAAGAAACAAGTGGATACATCTGAGCTAGAAGAGCTGAGAAGCGAGACAAAGAGGTCGGCAATGGAGAGAGATCGCTTAAAAGGCCTTCTTACTAAGAAATCTAAGGAGCTAGAGTGTGTTACTACCAATTTCAACTCCCAAGTAGCCAACTTAGAAACTAAGGAAAAGGCCAAAGATAACAAGCTCCAAGATGGCTAGAGGCTAGTATAGGTGTTGTAAGTTGAGGCTGACAAGATGAAGGCTGAGCTGGCTAATCTCCAAGAGCAAGCTCAGGACTATCCCATACTAATGAGGAACTTCCAAGTGGTCGAAAAACAAGTAGAAGAGCTTCAAACTAAGCTCAAAAGTTCTGAGTGCCTTTGTAAAAAGGCAAAAAAGGATAAGGCCAACATAATGAAGGATTACCTGAGTCCCTCTGAGTACAAATGTCAGCTTGTAATAGATTATAGGGCTTAAGATATACACTACTATAATTTGGCAATTGATGCCTATGCTGTCAAGTTTCCTAGAGTGCTTTCTCATATGCCCAAATGGATATTCACTCCCAGCTCGACTTTGTCTCTAGCCTCCTTTAGTTCGATTTTCGTCTCTAGCCTCCTTTAGTTCGGTTCATCCACCTCACGGTACTCTTCTAGCAAACTAGACTCCTCCAGCTTCATAGATCTTTTCTTTTTCTTTTTTTTTTTTTTTTGTGCATTGTAATTTTTCAGAACAATTGTAAATATTTTTTCACAATTGTAATAGAAAATTTTTTCTTCCATCTTATCTTCTCTGTTATAATAAAAAAAAAGTTGTAATACTTTGGCATTAGTTCTGTTTGATTGTGACTGCTTAACTCAATTTTTTATCTTTCTTTACTAACTTGTCTTGATGCTTTGAGAAATCTATTTTCTAAGGATTGATCTTTTCATCCACCTAGAGGTTATTTTTTATTTCTTCTTGTTGCCAATAGCAAAATCTTTTTTAGATTTTCCTTGAAAAAGACTTGTGCTTTTACTTTTTATTAGGCTCTTTGCTCCCTTTATATAGAACGATCTCCTAGATCATTTTGTTGAGCTCTTTGCTTCCTCAATAAAGAGCAATGTTTCATATTTCACTTTTTGTTAGGCTTTTTGCTCCCTCAATAGAGAGTGATCTCTCAAATCATTTTGTTGGGCTCTCTCGTCCCTCAATAGAAAGCAATCTCCTATATTGTTTTGTTGGGCTATTTACTTCCTTAATAAAGAGCGATCTCACAGATTGCTTATTTAATGGGCCATTTGCTCCCTCAATAAAGAGCAATCTCCCATATTGCTTATTTGATGGGCTCTTTGCTCCCTCAACAAAGAGCAATCTCTTAGATTTTTTTTTTTTTTTTTGGGAATGGAACCATTAATGCAATTTTGAATAAAGAGAGGCCTTTTTATTTAATTATTGATAGTACATGTTTAGGTGTTGGATGTTTCAAATATGATGAACTTTCACTTCTTGCATGGTTACAAATTTGTAAGTAGTTGGCCCAATAATTTTTTGTATTCTGAATGGTCCTTCCCAGTTTAATGTGAGCTTACCCATTTCTTCGAGCTTCGAGATATCTTATAACTAGGGCTCCTTCATTGAATACCCATGCTTTCACTTTTTTATTAAAGTAATTGATTGCTTAATACTTAAATACAGCTATGATGATGGCTATTTTTTCCTAAAGTTCTTCAAGGAGATCCAAGTTTACTCTTATTACTTGGTCATTAACCTCATCATTGACAAAATTGACCCTTCCGATGAGCAAGCTAATGTCGACTGTGATAACTGCTTTTGTACCATATGTCAAACTAAAGGGAGTTTCCCTAGTAGGTTGCTTTGGAGTGGTTCAATATACCCAGAGGACATAATGAAGCTCATCCACCCAACTTTGGCCATATATGTCCAGTCTTTGTTTTTAAGCCCTAGACAATTATTTGATTTATCACCTTGGCTTATCCTTTTTTTTGTGGATGAGCTACTAATGAGAAGCATTATTTTATGTTAAGTCCTTGGCAAAAGGTCTTAACTTTAGCATTGTTGAATTGATTTCTATTGTCACTAACAAGCTAATAAGGTATGCCGAACTGGTAGACAATATTTCTCCATAGAAAATTTATGAATTTGTCTACAATTATGCTTGTCAGAGGCTTGACTTCAACCTACTTTATGAAGTTCTCACTGCTACAAGCAAGATTTTTCTTTGTCTAGATGCTATAGGGAAAGGGCCTACTATGTCTATCTCCCATTTTGCGAACGATCATTGTCACAATCCACTTATTTTGCCATGACGGTCCTAGAGCATAGGGAGACATAAAGTCATCTAAACCCGTAAAATCCCGTTTAACTTATAATTCTTTACTATTTACCATATTGAATCTTATCCCAAAATCAAAACCTGATTACCTTTCCTTATTGCCTATTACTAGTTAATCATTTTACATATTACCAAATACTTATTAATACTATTTACATACTCAACTCGTAAAATCTCTAAATTTGTATTTCATGTCATTGTCCAAATGTTCATTACTTAATACATTATTTAATAATAATTAAAACACAATTTACAATACATATAAACCTAATAATATTTTAGGACTAAACCTTTGGTAACCATGGAGATCTAAATCAATGGTCTTCATAGTCATATAATCAAGATTCACAACACTTGAAATTAGCAGAGCAACATCCAAGTGGAAGAATAAGGCTTGGAATTTACCTTGCTAACTTGTCAACCTTACCTAAAAAATTTAAACACTAAGGGATGAGACAAAGTTCAATGAATACATAATAATACAATATGGGGTGAGTATGTGGGTTCTTATCAAGATGAACTCATTATGACAATGGAGCAATGTTAATCAAAATTATCATTACAATTCAATTTCTCATTTAAGATGGAAACATGTTTAGTAGAAATAATATTTTCTTGAAAGTAAAGTGCTTCCAACACATATAAATTCAAGAGTGGCAACCTAAGCCTGGCTTATTCATATGCATCACATTATGTAAGACTGATGAGGTCTTATAGTTAGGTGTTCCCCCTAATAGAGGTTGGGTACTCTCGCCTTACCCGCAGGCTTATGTCAAGTGCATAAGGTCCTATGTATTACTCCACATTAAAAGAGTATTTTTGCTTATCAATAGGAATCAATAGAAAGGTTAATATAAAATTCATAATAGGGAATTCAATGAAGGATATGCCAATATAAGAATAATTCTCATTAAAGATCACATTATGAAATCAATGTGGAAGGGCTCATAATGGCCAAATGCCATGAAGAAATATCATATCCAAGTACAATATTCAATAGGTAATTCATGTTCAATAAGAAATTGGGATATTCAAATAATGATGGTTTGATCAACAATGGTTCATAGAATATGGCACATATCATATTATATTACTAAGTACTCATCTTAAACTCCTTTACTCCTATTTAAGTTTAACTTTGATGCTCGTAGTGCTCCTCGTACTCTTAAACAATGTCCTTATCCTTGTCTTTAGATTCTACACATTTGCATTACAGTTACACATTAATCACTTCTTTGTAATGTTCCTTCTTTGTTATATCATTAGTTTAAATTTAGCTTAGTTTGTTAACACTTTTATCTTGTTCATTGTAGTACTGACTTATTACTTTTAAGGTTTAGACACACTATACATATACTTGTTACAAATTTTTAACACTTTTCTTAATTATTTTCCAAATAACCAAATGTATTCACTTAAGGAAAGATAATTCCTTTCCTCCTAATTTCACATTTCAATTTCATATTACTTAATTAGAATCAATTTAAACAATTTTCAATATTCAATGAAACTAATTTTACTTTCACCTTCCGATTCCATAATTGAACCTAGTTCATTAAATTTATGAAAAGTCATTTCTATCAATTGAATTTTGAAGTTAATATTATACAAATCATGTTACACTATTCTTAAGCTTAATTCCCTATTTAATTCCATGAATTCAAGTTCAGTTCACAAAATCCCTAATTTTTCCATAAACCCTAGAATTTGGAGAAAACCATTAATTCCTCATCCAATCCTAAAATTAATCATAGAATTAAGAAATTTGCATGTTAAAAAGCCTATATCACCAATTGAGCACAAAAAACAATTACTAGAACTTGAACTTCCTCTTTAACCTAAGTTATGCCTTCAAAATTTCAATTTTTGAAATAAGCTTTTATAATTCATTTTGACACTTTCAAACAATTATTTTCCACCTTGAATAAGTTTTAGAACATTTCCCCCCTAATTTCTTTAATTTAGGTCAAGCCTTAACTCTATTTGAGCTATTTAATTTCTATGCTTGTTTCCACTTGTTACACCTTATTTTTGAAGCCCAAATTCCACATTTCATCAACTATCATACTAAGTAAACATTTTATAGTTTTAATCCTCATTGGCTTATTCATAGATAGATGAAAGAAATGGAAAGTTTTTGCAACTATAATACCAAAGTCATGCTTAGAACACATAAAGGAAGAGATGAGTATAATTCCTCACCTTGAAAAGTCTTGGTTTGTGTTTTTCAGATACGGGTTGAAATTTAGAGGATTTTTTTCCTCTATGAATTGTGTTTTGTGTTAGCTTTCACAAAATGAAAAAATTATGCTCATCATATTGCTTATATATGAAAGGTGAATAGTGGTGATTTAATTACACTTAATCCAATGGTTAGGATTTAATCAAAATGAATGGCTATGATCTAATCAAGTTGAATGGCTATAATCTCATCTAAGTTGATGATGTTCATCATATGGTATGGAAAAAGCAAAAATGAATGTAGACTTTATTATAGGAAAAGTGAGAATTCAAATTGGAAAAGGATTTGTCTTAGTCAAAAATGATGGCTTCTAAGTCAAATTTTGTGGCTAGCTCTTCCAACATTAATTTATTGCTTGGCTAACCAATTCTAACATTAGAGAATTCATTTCCATCCAATCATAGGCTCAATGGGTTAGCCATCTAAGTGAGTTGACCCTTTGGTGTTCAAAAACCCATTAACAAGCCCATATATGCACATTTCAAAATTAGCAACTTAATAGATTTTTTATTTCTTTTCTTTCACTTTGGTATATATATTTCTATCTTCTAATATCACTATACACTACAAAAATTGTTAAATATATCTTATTCACTCTATAGTGCACATTTTCTAGCCGTTCAATAACATTGTTCAAGTATGTAAATCATGTAGACTCACTAAGTTTGACTTCTATTGTAACATTATAACTTTGATTAAAATCAACTTTTCATGTCACTATTATTATCGCCCAATGACATAAGAGATGTTACTGCTACTAGCACTTTAGGTTCACATTTTCAAATAAATAATTAATGTAATCACATTAAATCAAATTCGATTTGACTTTCATTTTATCATAAAAGTGCTTATCAAAATTGATTACATTCTTTACTCTTGTCATATTATTCATTAAAATTACTTCTTATGGTATTTTGATGATTCTTAATATGCTACAAAGGCCTTGAATAGTATAGTAGATGAATATTTTAATATCACAATTACTTACTTTAATAGGTTAGGAAAACCTTGGGCATTACAACCATAGGCTAGTGATTGTCTTTTGTTTTGTTGCTAGTACATGTTTTCCACTAGCAAATTTCTAGCATGCTGGGCATTTTCTTACAAAGGCGATTGCATACTCTTTCAGGCGAGGCCAATAGTACCCTTGTCTAATGATTTTGGTAGCTAGGATTTTTCCTTCAATATGCATTCCACTGCACCCTTCATATATTTCTTAGAGGACATACTTTGCTTCACTTGGTCTGAGACACTTTAACCAAGGAAGTGAGAAGGCTCTTTTGCATAGTACTTTATTATGAACAGAGAAGTAGGCACTTTACTATTTGATTTTCTTTGCTTCTTTGAGGTTAGTAGGCAATTCATTTTTCTCTAGATAGGTCTTTATAGGGTTAATCTAGGAAGGTTCTTCATCTACTTCCATTACTTCTTCCCCCTTTTGAATGCTTAAGTGCGCCAAGTACCCTACAAAGATCCTTCTAGGTAGCTTAACTAGATGGGTGGCAGCTAACTTTGAAGGGCCATCTGCCTGACTATTTTGTTCTTTTAGGATCTTGTGAAATTGTAGTTCTACTTCTCTCCCTTTCATCTTTTGAATTATAACATTCATTTTTTGCAAGTAGTTTATCATGGTAGCTTCATTGCCCTCAAATTCCCTTAGTATTTGCCTGATGACAAGCTATGAATCACTATAAATATAAAGTGACTGCAGATGAAGACAATCTGCAAGCATTAGCCCCTAGATTATGGCTTTATATTCTTTCTATAGTCAGTGGTTTCGAATCCCAATCTAACAGCATATTCTAGTGATAACTCTTGGCCATTCTTCAAAACGATCCCAATTTCGCTTCCATCCTTACTGCTGGCTCCATCATCGAATAACTCCCATCTTAATTCTTTATTTCTAACCTACTCTTTTGTTATCACTCTTTCTGTTATCAAGCTGATTCCTTACTTTGTTTCTCAGAGTCAAACAAGCATTCTGATATGAAATCGATGAGGGCCTATGCCTTGATTACCGATCTGTGTTTGTATTGGAGGCCATATTGTCCTAATTTTACCAACTAGCACAACGTTTCACCTAATGTCTCTGGTTTGTGTTATGTTTTTTGTAAGGGCTAGTCAATTACAACCAAACCTTAGTGAGCTCACAGGTAGACTTTGAATTTTTTCACTAAGGGCACCAAGGTGTAAGCTATTTTTTCAATGGGAAGGTAGTTTAGCTTGGCACCATGTAATACCTTGCTGAAATCATAGATCAATCTTTGTGTTGTTCCTTCCTCTCTGATTAGAACTAAGCTCACTACCTATTGCAAGGCTGATGGGTAAATAATACTTTTTCTCTAGGCAGTGGGCAACTTAGGACCTACTCCAAATGGAGATATGCTTTCATTTCAATAAAAGCTTACTAGCACTCTTTAATCCATTCAAAAGTGTTTGTCGTTCTCAATTTTTTTTACTAAAGGGAGATATTTTTAAGTAGATCTTGACATGAATCTATTTAGACCAGTAATTCTGCCTGAGAGTTTTTGTATTTCTTTTATATTACTTTATTTGGGTTTAGCTTAATCCCATTTTCCCTCACTATGCATCCTAAGAACTTGCCTCCCTAAATAAAAAAGGCGCACTTTTTAGGATTTAGAATTTAGCTTTATTCCATATTTGTTCATCACTCTAATCACCTCAACTAGATCCTTCAAGTGGTCTTCAAAACTTTTGCTCTTAATGATCATGTCATCAGCATGCACCTTTAAGTTTCAGTCGAGCTACTCCTTGAACATTTTATTAAACAATCTCTGATATGTTGCTCCTGAATTTTTCAATCCATAAGGCATGGAGATGTAGCAGTAGATTCATCTCTCAGTTATGAATGAGGTCTTCTCCTTATCATTAGAGTGTATATGAATTTAGTAGTATCCCTGTTTCACGTCTAGCAAGGAGAGATACTTATATCTTGTAGTTGAATCCACATGTTTATCGATCATGAGCAAAGGAAAAGAACCTTTTAGGCTGGCCTTATTTAGGTCGGTGAAATCCATATAAGAATATAATCCATTCAGTTTTTTCACCAACACCATGTTAATGAGCCAATCTAAGTATTGTATCTCCCTTATAAACCTAACTTCCATTAATTCGTCTGATGTTAGCTTTATACTTCCACCAGGTTAAATAAACTCTAAGTCTATTATACCCTAGCTACTAGCAAGTGCACCTATCATTCAGGTAGTATAACACAAAAGAGGTTGATCCCATAGAGAAACTATATAACTATTAACTTAAACGTTAACTATTGTCAAGTAAATCAAATTCCAAGGAAAACTAAAATTAAACTAAATTAAAAATTATATTATATTAATTAATTACAGAAAATTAGCAAGAATAATGAAAAGTAATCAATAAGCAAATTATCTAGATAGAAACTCTCCCTAGTTTCTCATGTATTTCAGGAATTATGGTATGAATCAAATCAAACAATGAATCGAGTTGACAATCCTAAAATTAGAATTAAGCCTTTCTCAAATGAGTTAATTCCCTTCTCCCTAAGCAAATTAAATAAAATAGCTTCTTATTTAATTGATTAGGCAACGCATTAAGATCAAGGAATTAAAGTTAAAGGATTTTGTAAACCTATCTCTAGTGTCCCAAGCAATCCCAATATTCATAAGTGATCATATCAAATCAAGCGTATCTCTGCTCCTTAATAAGAAATCAAGTATCAAATCAACAAGCTAGCAATTGCTAATCAGAATTTATCAATATAAATCATGAATATAACTCAACCCAAAGATGCTTTGATTAAAAACCCAATCATTCAATCCATATAATCAAAACTAGAGTTTGTCCCATCTGGATAAATAGAGTTTAGTTCATGGTAAATTTAAAGAACAATGAACAAGAAAAAAGGGAATCAAAAATCAAATAATCCATAGACAAGTTCTTAAAAATCTTCTCTTCGATCTTGAATCACCCACTTCAAATCCACTC
>CANTUT010002361.1:0-7500 GCA_947687605.1 Reutealis trisperma
ACCCTATTTTCTGGCTTTACGGCGGATCAATTATTCCCTGAAAGAATCTTTCGTATTATATTTCTTTTTTATTTCTTTTTTTTTCTATTTAGAATTCTATTTTTTTATAATTATTTAATTTTAATTCTATTTATTTTTTTA
This sequence comes from Reutealis trisperma, assembly GCA_947687605.1. NCBI lineage: Eukaryota > Viridiplantae > Streptophyta > Magnoliopsida > Malpighiales > Euphorbiaceae > Reutealis > Reutealis trisperma. The sequence continues at coordinate 142 of CANTUT010002361.1, forward strand.
TTTTATATTTATATATATAATTATATATTCTAATTAATTATATATTCTAATAGATATTAGAATAGATAATGGTATATTAATTATATTAATTATAATGGATAAATTTATTATAATGGATAATATAATTGGATAATATAATGGATATTGGTGATTAGAATGAATATTTTATGAATATAAGAATCAAAAAATTCTATGGAATCATGAAAGACGGAAAGATTCTTTGAATCTAGTCATACCATTTCGTTATATTGACAATTTCAAAAAACTGCTCATACTATGAGCATAGTATGATGGCGGTCGGGCAAATGTGCCCCCATCGTCTAGTGGTTCAGGACATCTCTCTTTCAAGGAGGCAGCGGGGATTCGACTTCCCCTGGGGGTAGGGTATTACGAAAGGAAGTTGATCATGGATTATTAATAAGTCTGGAATTTATTTTTCCTGGGTCGATGCCCGAGCGGTTAATGGGGACGGACTGTAAATTCGTTGGCAATATGTCTACGCTGGTTCAAATCCAGCTCGGCCCAATAATTCACTGATCCGCCATGAAATGATATAACCCCTTTGTTCTCTCGAAATGCCTGATATGGGTCAAAATTTCTGATATATTTCTACCTGTTCTTTATTTTATTTGCTTTATTTTTTTTTTTTTTCTCACAAATTCTGATCTTGCTAATGATCTAGATTCAGATCAGGATTTGTAAGTATAAAGTTTAAGAAAAAGAGTAATGTAAAGAAAAAAGAGTCTTTGAAAAGTTTTTTTTATTATCAATCGACTTTGATTTTTGAAATAACGAAAAGATGACTAGCAATCCCTGTCCCTTTTTTATCACTAAAGCGGATATCCATGTGGATATCAATAAACCACTCCCATTTCTGTTCCAAGGCGGTGATTCAAATCTAAAATCTAAATAGAAAGGGTTTAAAAGAAATCATAAGAATATGTATGCTGTACACTTTATTGCATTTCCTCGGGATTGTAGTTCAATTGGTCAGAGCACCGCCCTGTCAAGGCGGAAGCTGCGGGTTCGAGCCCCGTCAGTCCCGACGGATCCAAATCCAACAATCTAATAAAAAAATACATCAATTCATCTCTCCCCTTTCCCTTTTCTACGAAAGGGGACAACTAGCACAATTTCATTCCAAAAGGCATCATTCTTATTATTTATTATTTTATTTATTATTTATTCTTAATTTTTTATTTATATATATTATTTTATTTATTTCTATTTTTATTTATATTATTTCTATTTTTATTTATATTATTTCATTATTTCTATTTTATATTTCTTTTTTTTTTCGTTTTTCATTTCTAATCAAAGTAAATACAAATATAGGAATTTTCGTTTTTTCAACTAGTACTGATTGATAGAGACATATATGGATTAGTACAATTATATGTAGTATCATATTCAAGATTCCAAAAGATACTATATTGAATTTGGATTTTTCGATTACTCCTGACCGTATAATGAAATCGAATCGAGTACCATATCTTTTCCGATAGCCCATACACAAATGGAATTTGTAAATGGAATTTGTATTTGTACGATACAAAATGAATTTAATTGCTTTGATAGAATATTCGATTTTTTTATACTATATTGGGACTTGTCTTTATCACATTTTTTTTCCAATAAGTTAGATCATTAAAAAAGGAGTTTAGAACTTAACTCCCCTTTCTCTCTTTCGTTTTTATTGTTTGTTTGGATTTGGTTGTAACCAATGTAAGTGGAAAGGGGAAGGGGGTTACATGATACTTCGTCAGATGATTAAGGCGATAATTTTATAGAAAAGAAAGAATATGATAAATAAAGCAAAGTAAAGAAATTATCAATTGAATCAAGAATCCATTTTTGAATTCGGTATGGATAAACAATCTTTCTATGTTATACTATTCAATTCTCGACAATGAATTGATTTGATAGCCCAGATATTGTTATTCATGATATTGATCAGACTCGATATCATCGAGATGGAATTCATCCCATTGAATTTAGAGGCGAAAGATTTATTATCTCTATGGGATTAAATCCCGAGTTATTGCGAAGTAAAGAAAAAGAAACGATGAGATTATGGAAGTAAATATTCTTGCATTTATTGCTACTGCACTGTTCATTCTAGTTCCTACTGCTTTTTTACTTATAATATACGTAAAAACAGTTAGTTAAGGTGATTAATTTGACTGAAACTTGACTTCTTAGTTATTATCAATATCAATGATTGAAGAAATAAAATGAAAAGGATTCCTATTTTGTGTCTTAGATGAAATGAGCGGACTAGAATTAGCAGTATCCTATGAGATTTGATAGTATGATAGAAAGAAATATATTTCTTTCTATCATACTATCAAATCTAGTTTTTCTAGTGTATAAAGTTGTACTGTATAAAGATATAGGCTTAATATAGATATAGATTAATCTAGAATATCATCTCCTAGTCATATATCTAGATATGAATTATCTATATGTAATGTATATAACATCCCAATTCTATTTCTTGATCTATTTGATTTGTGTTGATTCCAATTAATCTGAAATAGTCGAAAGGCAACTCTTACTCTTCCTTTTATAATATATATAAGATTCTGATTCTAATATATATAAGATTCTGATCCGAGATTTCTGATTATTTTCAATATGAATCCCGGCATCTACCGAAAGAATAAAATCAATGAAAAGGAAAGAAATCTAGATATATATTTATATTAATAAAAGAAAATCAAGAAATCTTTTTTTAGCATTTCGAAGAAGTAATTGATTGAGCAGTTGACAGATCATCCAAGGAAAGGAATTCTATAAAAATTTTTTAAGATTTCAACGAAAAGGATTAGTAAACTCTGCCGATTTTTAACCTTTGAATCATGATATGAAATGAGTCAAGTCAATAAGGTATAGCATAAAGCCAATTTCTTAAATAATAAAACAAATACTAAACCAAGCAGTAAGCAAGAAAATATCTTAGTATGCGTAGTATCTCATTGGAGAATCACGATGTCTATCTTATTTCCCATAGAAAATTCACTTAATTTAATCATTTTTAATAACTAATAAAAGATTTAATAACTAAAAAAAGAACTACTTTCTTTAATAAAATAAAAGAACGACTTTCTTTTCTCTTTGAACAGGAAAGAGGCAAACAAAAATAAATAAAAAAAAAAGGGGGGGTTCTGTTCTTCCTCATTGTTCATATATAACTCTGGTAAGAACCAGGTTATCGAAATAGGAAGAATTTGGTTGGAATAAATTTCCTATCATTTGTATTCCTTTGACTTTCGAAATATGAACACGAGAATCGTTGAAATATTTGTTTGATTATGATTAAAAGGGTATTATTCATATATTATTTATAGAATACATTACTTCACTCAACTCCAATAGAATTTTGAAATGAAGATATTTTTAATTCAATTTCTAAATTTGTAAGAATTTAGAAATTGAATTAAATAATTGAATTAAATAATTGAATTTAATTCAATTTAAACAGTTAAATTAAAAAATCTTTGCGGAATGCTCTATAAAACAATTGATACAGTTTGATTTCTCAACTCAATTAGTAGTACCCCTAGAGTCCACTTCTTCCCCATACTACGAGCGAAAGGGAAAATGTAAAGACTACCATTAAAGCAGCCCAAGCGAGACTTACTATATCCATGTAAATTATGTCCTCTATCTCTAGGAATATGAAGGAATTTTTCCATTATTGTTCACCACTAATAATAGTAGAATCGCTGGCACAGAGTCAAAAAAAAAAGATTCTGTTCAATATATTGATGAAACAATCCAAAAAATCCAACTAATTCTAAGAAGTTCTTATATGATTGCTAGTAGAATCAAAAACTTTTAGTATAAACAAAATAGGCAGCAACACCCTTGGAAGTATCAATAAAATGTTACTAAAATGTAAGAAAAAAAAAGAGTTATGTTTTCGTTGGTTGCTTTTCATTAAGTCAAAAATAAAAAAAGATAGAATCAAGATAGATCACTATCTATTATATAATAATAATAGACTCCTCTTTTTTTTTTACATACCCTTTTTTCCATTTGATCGAATTCTCCCAATTGTCTCTATAAAACAATTGGAAGACAGTCTATTCCATTCCTATTCCATTCTTGATTAGGAATTACCTAAAAAAAAACAAAGAATTTCTTTTAGTACTTTCTATATATTTGTATATTTGATATATATTTGTACTTTTTATAAAAATATATTTTTACTTTTTATAAAAATAATTTTATAAAAAGTAAAAATAAAAAATAGATATGTATAAGTAAAAGCCAATTATCCATTCAATCACTATTCGATTGATTGAATTCCTGAGTACTCAGGAATTCTCATGAGTTTGTATACAAAAAATCTTTCACCCTTTCAACAACTACTAATTAGATTCCCTGCCCCGCTATCCAATCTAATTCAAGACTCAATCAGTAGACCTTGCATTAGTAGTGAAAGGACTATTATATCAAGATTTAGCGATTCCCTTTCACCACTATAAACTTTCCTTGAATCCTAGATGCAAGAATTTACAGCCCTTTAGAGAACAGAAATTTCCGATGTTTAGAATCAAGGAAGTATCAAAATGCCTTTTCCTCCGCGTGCTTCTGTTGGAGGGAAGTTCTATCAGCAAAAGGGAAGAAGGTATTTTGTGCCTTTTGTTAATCAGGCGACACCCGGATTTGAACTGGGGAAAAAGGATTTGCAGTCCCCCGCCTTACCGCTCGGCCATGCCGCCAAGGCGACCCAAAATAGACGGAAATACCCCCCCTTTTTTGCTTTTTTTGGAGGGGGTTTCTTTTTTTTTTTTTTGTACTTGCGTCTTGAATCCCATTTTTCTTAATCCCTTTCCTAAATTCCTAAAAAGAAATCCTTCCTTTTTTTGATTGGATCTATCTTTTCGATTAATTTTGTATAGTATCTCAAAACACACACTATCTAAATTCTTTCCCCTTTCTATTGTCTATTGAAATGAAAAGAAAAGTGAATTTTCAATCACAAAAGCAAAAATTAAGGACAAACTGGAACCATTAACTATTGACTGTGAATTTATGAACGATTCTTGGATTTGAATCTAAAATTGCATTTCCCTAATGCTAATGATATAAGAAAATCAAAATTGGATACGTACCCAATCAGTATTGATTCAATAAAAAATTCTTCTCAATTTAAATTATAACAACAATTATGAGTATATGTAAACCCTAGAACATCAATTTTTACACAGATATCTAATCTGATATCTTACCTGTCTATGATTCCTATAGGAAAATTTCTATTCAATGAAAAATGTAATAGAAATTTTGAGAGAGTATGACATGCGCTGTCCAAAATAGAACTGCCGTAAAAGGAGAGATTTATATATATACAAATAGCTATAGTTATGTCTGCGTATGTTTAATAAGCCTTCTTATGCGCTGCAATCGTATTATATGAACTCGATTAAAAAAATAGATAAAAAAAATATCTATTCTATGCGAATTCTTTTTTTTTTTAAACTAAACAATACAATGAAATCCACGAAAAAGCTAAGTGCTAAAAAATCAACTTTATATTGTTTCTAATTATTACTTCTTTATCTCATCGAAAGATTAAATCCCAAATCCTTTACTAGTATCCAATCAATCATATTGGAATAAGTAATATCATAATAATGGTGGAAATTGAATCACTTTTTGTTTGGCTATTCTATACAAAATTTCCGAATTCTAAGTTAAGTGGAATTTCTAAATTCCTTTCCAGTTGTATCTGTTGCAAATTCGAATTTGAGTATAAAATTATCTTTATTCCTCCGTTCATACGTATTTCATACATTCCATATCCATCTATGGAGTTAGATAAAATTTTATGTGATTCTGTAAACAAAATCTAAATTTCATCATTGCTAGATCGTCGATCCATATAATTGAATGAAAAACGATCCAATAATGGGATTTTTTTAATAAACGGGAAATTTAAAATGCTCGGGGATGGAAATGAGGGAATGTCTACAATACCTGGATTTAATCAGATACAATTTGAAGGATTTTGTAGGTTCATTGATCAGGGCTTAAGAGAAGAATTTTCTAAGTTTCCAAAAATTGAAGATACAGATCAAGAAATTGAATTTCAATTATTTGTGGAAACATATCAATTAGTAGAGCCGTTGATAAAAGAAAGAGATGCTGTATATGAATCACTTACATATTCTTCTGAATTATATGTATCCGCGGGATTAATTTGGAAAACCAGTAGGGATACGCAAGAACAAACAATTTTTTTTGGAAACATTCCTCTAATGAATTTCCTGGGAACTTTTATAATAAATGGAATATACAGAATTGTGATCAATCAAATATTGCAAAGTCCCGGTATCTATTACCGGTCAGAATTGGATCATAACGGAATTTCGGTCTATACCGGCACCATAATATCAGATTGGGGGGGAAGAGTAGAATTAGAGATTGATAGAAAAGCAAGGATATGGGCTCGTGTGAGTAGGAAACAGAAAATATCTATTCTAGTTTTATCATCAGCTATGGGTTTGAATCTAAGAGAAATTTTAGAGAATGTGTGCTACCCTGAAATTTTCTTATCTTTTCTAAATGATAAGGAAAAAAAAAAAATTGGGTCAAAGGAAAATGCCATTTTGGAGTTTTATCAACAGTTTACTTGTGTAGGCGGAGATCCAGTATTTTCTGAATCCTTATGTAAGGAATTACAAAAGAAATTCTTTCAACAAAGATGTGAATTAGGAAGGATTGGCCGATTAAATATGAACCGGAGACTGAATCTTGATATACCTCATAACAATACATTTTTGTTACCGCGAGATATATTGGCAGCTGCAGATCGTTTGATTGGAATGAAATTTGGAATGGGTACACTTGACGATATGAATCATTTAAAAAATAAACGTATTCGTTCTGTAGCGGATCTCTTACAAGATCAATTCGGATTGGCTCTGATTCGTTTGGAAAATGTGGTTAGAGGGACTATATGTGGAGCAATTAGGCATAAATTGATACCGACCCCTCAAAATTTGGTAACTTCAACTCCATTAACAACCACTTATGAATCTTTTTTCGGATTACACCCATTATCTCAAGTTTTGGATCGAACTAATCCATTGACACAAATAGTTCATGGGAGAAAATCGAGTTATTTGGGTCCTGGAGGATTAACAGGACGAACTGCTAGTTTTCGAATACGAGATATCCACCCTAGTCACTATGGGCGCATTTGCCCAATTGATACATCTGAAGGAATCAATGTTGGACTTATTGGGTCTTTAGCAATTCATGCCAAGATTGGTCATTGGGGGTCTTTAGAAAGCCCATTTTATGAAATCTCTGAGGGATCAAAAAAAGTACGGATGTTTTTTTTAT
>CANTUT010002361.1:12500-32500 GCA_947687605.1 Reutealis trisperma
CACTGCTACATCTATTTCGTTAGGAATTGATGATCTTTTAACAATACCTTCTAAGGGATGGCTAGTCCAAGATGCTGAACAACAAAGTTTGATTTTGGAAAAACACTATCATTATGGAAATGTACACGCGGTAGAAAAATTACGCCAATCTATTGAGGTATGGTATGCTACAAGTGAATATTTGCGACAAGAAATGAATCTTAATTTTAGGATGACGGAACCCTTTAATCCAGTCCATATAATGTCTTTTTCGGGAGCTAGGGGAAATGCATCTCAAGTACACCAATTAGTAGGTATGAGAGGATTAATGTCGGATCCACAAGGACAAATGATTGATTTACCCATTCAAAGCAATTTACGCGAAGGACTGTCTTTAACAGAATATATAATTTCTTGCTATGGAGCCCGAAAAGGGGTTGTCGATACTGCTGTACGAACATCAGATGCTGGATATCTTACGCGTAGACTTGTTGAAGTAGTTCAACACATTGTTGTACGTAGAACAGATTGTGGCACCACCCGAGGGATCTCCGTGAGTCCTCGAAATGGGATGATGTCGGAAAGAATTTTTATTCAAACATTAATTGGTCGTGTATTAGCAGACAATATATATATGGGTACACGATGCATTGCCGTTCGAAATCAAGATATTGGGATTGCACTTGCCAATCGATTCATAACCCTTCGAACACAAACAATATCTATTCGAACTCCCTTTACTTGTAGGAGTACGTCTTGGATCTGTCGATTATGTTATGGTCGGAGTCCTACTCATGGCGATCTAGTGGAATTGGGAGAAGCCGTAGGTATTATTGCGGGTCAATCCATTGGAGAGCCGGGTACTCAACTAACATTAAGAACGTTTCATACTGGCGGAGTATTCACGGGGGGTACTGCAGAACATGTACGAGCCCCCTCTAATGGAAAAATCAAATTTAATGAGGATTTGGTTCATCCGATACGTACACGTCATGGGCATCCTGCTTTTCTATGTTATATAGACTTGTATGTAACTATTGAGAGTCAAGATATTCTACATAACGTGACTATTCCACCAAAAAGTTTCCTTTTAGTTCAAAATGATCAATATGTAGAATCCGAACAAGTGATTGCTGAAATTCGGGCGGGAACATACACTTTGAATTTTAAAGAGACGGTTCGAAAACATATTTATTCCGATTCAGAAGGGGAAATGCACTGGAGTACTGATGTATACCACGCACCTGAATTTACATATAGTAATGTCCATCTCTTACCAAAAACAAGCCATTTATGGATATTATCAGGAAGTTCGTGCAGATCCAGTATAGTTCCTTTTTCACTACACAAGGATCAAGATCAACTGAACGTTCATTCTCTTTCTGTCAAAAGAAGATATATTTCGAGTCCTTCCGTAAATAATGATCAAGTTAAACACAAATTCTTCAGTTCAGATTTTTCGGGTAAAAAAGAAAGGGGGATTCCTAATTATTCAGAACTTAATCGAATCATATGTACTGGTCATTGTAATCTCATATATTCTGAGATTCTCTATGAGAATTCTGATTTATTGGCAAAGAGGCGAAGAAATAAATTCATTATCCCATTCCAATCAATTCAAGAACGAGAGCGAGAGAAAGAACTAATGACCCACTCCGCTATCTCGATTGAAATACCTATAAATGGTATTTTCCGTAGAAATAGCGTTTTTGCTTATTTCGACGATCCCCAATACCGAAGAAGGAGTTCAGGAATTACTAAATATGGGGCTATAGGGGTGCATTCAATCGTCAAAAAAGAGGATTTGATTGAGTATCGGGGAGTCAAAGAATTTAAGCCAAAATACCAAATGAACGTGAATCGCTTTTTTTTCATTCCCGAGGAAGTGTATATTTTACCCGAATCTTTTTCCCTAATGGTACGGGACAATAGTATCGTTGGAGTAGATACACAAATCGCTTTAAATACAAGAAGTCGAGTGGGCGGGTTGGTCCGAGTGGAGAGAAAAAAAAAAAAAATTGAACTTAAAATCTTTTCTGGAGATATTTATTTTCCGGGAGAGACAGATAAGATATCCCGACACAGTGGTATCTTGATACCACCAGGAACGGTAAAAACAAATGCTAAGGAATCAAAAAAAGTGAAAAATTGGATCTATATCCAACGAATCACACCTACCAAGAAAAAGTATTTTGTTTTGGTTCGACCAGTAATCATATATGAGATAGCGAACGGTATAAATTTAGAAACGCTTTTCCCCCAGGATCTGTTGCGCGAAAAAGATAATCTGAAACTTCGAGTTGTCAATTATATTCTTTATGGAAATGGTAAACCAAGTCGGGGAATTTATGACACAAGTATTCAATTAGTTCGTACTTGTTTAGTGTTGAATTGGGACCAAGACAAAAAAAGTTCTTCTATCGACAAGGTCCGCGCCTCTTTTGTTGAAGTAAGCACAAATGGTCTGATTCGTGATTTCCTAAGAATCAACCTAGTGAAATCCCATATTTCATATATCAGTAGAAAAAGGAATGATCCATCGGGTTCAGGACCGATCTCTAATAATGGGTCAGGTCGCATCAATATTAATCCATTTTATCCCATTTATTCCAAGACAAGGATTCAACAATCACTTAAAAAAAATCAAAGAACTATTAGTACGTTGTTGAATCGAAATAAGGAATGTCAATCTTTGATAATTTTATCATCATCTAATTGTTTTCGAATGGATCCATTCCGCGATGTAAAACATCACAATGGAATAAAAGAATCAATTAAAAGAGATCTTATAATTACAATTCGAAATTCATTGGGCCCTTTAGGAACAGCCCTTCAAATTGGGAATTTTTATTTATTTTACCATTTAATAATATTAATAAATCATAATAAGATCTCGGTAACTAAATATTTGAAACTTGACAATTTTAAACAGACTTTTCAAGTACTTAAATATTATTTAATGGACGAAACCGGGCGAATTGTTAATCCTGATTCATGCAGTAACAGCATTTTGAATCCATTCAATTTGAATTGGTATTTTCGCCATCATAATTATCACCATAATTTTTGTGAAGAAAGATTTACAATAAGTAGTCTGGGACAGTTTATTTGTGAAAATGTATGTATGGCCAAAAACGGACCACATCTAAAATCGGGTCAAGTTATAATTGTTCGCATGGACTCTGTAGTAATAAGATCAGCTAAACCTTATTTGGCCACTCCAGGAGCAACCGTTCATGGCCATTACGGAGAAATCCTTTACGAAGGAGATACATTAGTTACGTTTATATATGAAAAATCGAGATCTGGTGATATAACGCAGGGTCTTCCAAAAGTGGAACAAGTGTTAGAAGTGCGTTCAGTTGATTCAATATCGATAAACCTAGAAAAGAGAGTTGAGGGTTGGAACGAATGTATAACAAGAATTCTTGGAATTCCTTGGGGATTCTTGATTGGTGCTGAGCTAACTATAGTGCAAAGTCGTATCTCTTTGGTTAATAAGATCAAAAAGGTTTATCGATCCCAAGGGGTGCAGATCCATAATAGGCATATAGAAATTATTGTACGTCAAATAACATCAAAAGTATTGGTTTCAGAAGACGGAATGTCTAATGTTTTTTCACCCGGCGAACTAATTGGATTGTTGCGAGCGGAACGAACGGGACGCGCTTTGGAAGAAGCCATCTGTTACCGAGCCATATTATTGGGAATAACGAGAGCATCTCTGAATACTCAAAGTTTCATATCCGAGGCCAGTTTTCAAGAAACTGCTCGCGTTTTAGCAAAAGCTGCTCTCCGCGGTCGTATCGATTGGTTGAAAGGCCTGAAAGAAAACGTTGTTCTAGGCGGTATGATACCCGTTGGTACCGGATTCAAAGGATTAGTCCAAGGCTCAAGGCAACATAATAGCATTTCTTTGAAAACTAAAAAGAAGAATTTCTTCGAGGGGGAATTTAGAGATAGAGATATTTTATTCCACCACAGAGAGTTATTTGATTCTTGCATTTCAAAAAATTTCTATGATACAGCAAAACAATCATTTATAGGATTTAATGATTCCTAAGAACGGATTCATCCTTTTACTTTAATTCTTTTACTTTATAAAATTAATTAAAAATGAATTCATTAAGGCGGTCCTGTTATTTGTTACATGTGATTTGTTAATAGTAATAAAGAAAATAAGGAATAGAAAGAAATTAACTGCGTGGATCGTATATCAACGTCCAATCTCCGGGAAAGGAGAAGGTTCCATCGGAACAATTATTTATTTCAGGGTACCCCGTCTCTCTTTTTTCTTTGAAAAAAAAAAAGAAAAAGAGAGAGAGGAAGTGTGGGGAGAAATGATAAGAAGATATTGGAACATTAATTTGGAAGAGATGATGAAAGCAGGAGTTCATTTTGGTCATGGTACTAGAAAATGGAATCCGAGAATGGCACCTTATATCTCTGCAAAGCGTAAAGGTATTCATATTACAAATCTTACTAGAACTGCTCGTTTTTTATCAGAAGCTTGTGATTTAGTTTTTGATGCAGCAAGTAGGAGAAAACAATTCTTAATTGTTGGTACCAAAAATAAAGCAGCGGATTCAGTAGCGTGGGCTGCAATAAGGGCTCGGTGTCATTATGTTAATAAAAAATGGCTTGGCGGTATTTTAACGAATTGGTCCACTACAGAAACTAGACTTCAAAAGTTCAGGGACTTGAGAATGGAACAAAAGACAGGTAGACTCAACCGTCTTCCGAAAGGAGACGCAGCTCGATTGAAGAGACAGTTAGCTCACTTGCAAACATATCTGGGCGGGATTAAATATATGACGGGGTTACCGGATATTGTAATAATCGTTGATCAGCAAGAAGAACATACGGCTCTTCGGGAATGTATCACTTTGGGAATTCCAACGATTTGTTTAATTGATACAAACTGTGACCCGGATCTCGCAGATATTTCGATTCCAGCGAATGATGACGCTATAGCTTCAATCCGATTAATTCTTAATAAATTAGTATTTGCAATTTGTGAGGGTCGTTCTAGCTATATACGAAATCCCTGATTAATAATAAGATAGATTAATAATAAGATAAAGAAATTATTTTGTGAACTCCATAGGTTTATGGAATCGGTTACTATTCCTGAATCGTACAAAAGAGATAAAAATAACCGAGTATATTATGTGATTTGTTGGTATCTAAAATATACAATTTAGGTGGGCAAGTCGAAAAAAAAAAAGATGGTTGAATCAAAATAATTCCTTTTAAAGTTTTCTTTCTTTCAGAGGGCAATATGAATGTTCTATCATGTTCCATCAACACACTAAAAGGGTTATATGATATATCCGGTGTGGAAGTAGGCCAGCATTTCTATTGGAAAATAGGAGGTTTCCAAGTCCATGCCCAAGTACTTATTACTTCTTGGGTTGTAATTGCTATCTTATTAGGTTCCGCCATTGTAGCTGTTCGGAATCCACAAACCATTCCGACTGGCGGTCAGAATTTCTTCGAATATGTCCTTGAATTCATTCGAGATGTGAGCAAAACTCAGATTGGAGAGGAATCTAGCCCATGGGTCCCCTTTATTGGGACTATGTTTCTATTTATTTTTGTTTCTAATTGGGCGGGGGCGCTTTTGCCTTGGAAGATCATAGAGTTACCTCATGGGGAGTTAGCCGCACCTACGAATGATATAAATACTACCGTTGCTTTAGCTTTACTTACGTCAATAGCATATTTTTATGCGGGCCTTAGTAAAAAAGGATTAAGTTATTTCAGTAAATACATTCAACCAACTCCAATCCTTTTACCCATTAACATTTTAGAAGATTTCACAAAACCTTTATCACTTAGCTTTCGACTTTTCGGAAATATATTAGCAGATGAATTAGTAGTTGTTGTTCTTGTTTCTTTAGTACCTTTAGTGGTTCCTATACCTGTCATGTTCCTTGGATTATTTACAAGTGGTATTCAAGCTCTTATTTTTGCAACTTTAGCTGCGGCTTATATAGGCGAATCCATGGAGGGGCATCATTGACTAATTTTCAAAATAACTTAGTGCAAGACAATCTGTGCCTTGTTCAAGATAATCTACTTATACTTAGTGAACATAAATAGACAAAAACGTCTATACGGTCTAAAGGAATAATAAATAAAAAAAAAAGATTACGATATTAGGGAATTGTAAAAAAAAGGAAAGAGATCTAAAAAAAAAAGATCTTTTTCCTAGAATTCGTTTGGATCATTTATACCTTCTTCCAATGAATATTCTCTTTATATTGATATTGTCTTGATTATTTTGTTCATTCAATTCCAATCTTAGGAGTCATAATCTGAATAAGAATTCTTTGTTTGTTTACAACGTGTGATTTAAAAAAGAGGTTCTATAGAGCGATTTCGATTTCAGTCGGTTTTATTCAATTCAACGATTGACAAAAAAAAAATATTAATAAATAATAAATTACACGAGCTTAGTCAACCAAAAACAAAGACTTATATTTCTATGCAATGATTCAGACTAATGAATTCGTCCATTTAGATTGATTGTATTTATGTGGAATAATGATAAGGAAGAGAAAAATTTATAAAAAATGAGATTCAGAAAAAATAGATTGTTTAGGAGAGTGGAATCAAACTAGGTGTATGTAATATATATAATGGAAAATGGCTATAAGCCAACTTTCTTTTTGTGAATGTTTCAAAAAATGATTTTCGAATCCGATTGAATCTAAGAGAATCTAAGATACGAATAGTTGGTTTACGTTATGGAAGAAGGATGTGTATATGTAATATACAGTATTACCTAGTTATATATGAGCTAAAAGATATATCTAATCCGCCCTACTACTGGAGATTTAGATAAGGATTCCAATAAAAGTCCTTCCTTTTTTTTCGTTTGTAACTGTGAATTGAATAAAGAGATTAAATCAAGAAAAAGAACGAAGAGTTCGAATTCAAAGAATAATTCGGAACAAAGAAAGAAAAGAAATGGAAAAACAAAAAAAGTTGTATGAATTCACAAAAACTTTGTGGATAGGAACTAAAAAATAGATATCGAAGTAGTTCTGATGATTCAATAATATTATTACTTCAATTCGGAGTTCTTAGTTACTTCGACTGGATGAAAATCTTATTGATGGAATGAATAATTAAGTCATAATTTATTGGTTGATTGTATCATTAACCATTTCTTTATTTTATTTTGGTGCGAGGAACTTATCATGAATCCATTGATTTCTGCCGCTTCCGTTATTGCTGCAGGATTGGCTGTTGGGCTTGCTTCTATTGGACCTGGGGTTGGTCAAGGTACTGCCGCGGGCCAAGCTGTAGAAGGTATCGCAAGACAGCCCGAGGCGGAGGGAAAAATACGAGGTACTTTATTGCTTAGTCTGGCTTTTATGGAAGCTTTAACAATTTATGGACTGGTTGTAGCATTAGCACTTTTATTTGCAAATCCTTTTGTTTAATCCTATAAAAAAATACGTATTTTTTTTTTTATTGCCTTGGACTTGCTGCTTGTTTTTCGAATTCTATCAAGATTTTATTCCTACAATTATTTATATTTATTTGTTTTTATTGGGACAATAACCCACGGGAAGGACTGAATCTTTTTTTTAAGTAAATGTTACAACAGGATATATTATTTTGTTTTGCAATTGACACGAGACCTGGTACCCAATTCTAAACTGAATTTTGAATTTTAATAAGAACAATACTTATTAGAGATTTCCAATTGAAAAAAAAAAAATAGATAATTAGTCTGTCTATAGTCTATAAGAAAAGAGGAGATCATATGAAAAACGTAACCGATTCTTTCGTTTCCTTGGGTCACTGGCCATCCGCCGGGAGTTTCGGGTTTAATACCGATATTTTAGCAACAAATCCAATAAATCTAAGTATAGTCCTTGGTGTATTAATTTTTTTTGGAAAGGGGGTGTGTGCGGGTTGTTTATTTCAAGAATAGGCTGGATTGAACCAGCTGCGCTTTTTTCGTTTTAATTAGGAAAGACAAGGTGTATAATCCTGCGAATTACTTCTGAATAAATTAAGAAATCATCTTTAAGAACCATAGCAGTTCGTGATTTATGGGGTAAATATACTTTGATTCTCTATCAACCAATAACATGGGACCATTAACATGGTTAAAGCTAAACTGTTTGAAGTCTAGACGCAGCAAGGTACTCTTTCTACTACTATGTTAATATCAAAATGGGTTCAAAATAAATAGTTGGAAATAGTTTTCGGTATAGAACACTCATGTCGAAAAAAGGCTTTGAACCCCTTTTTTTTTTTAATGGGTATTTCACCCATTCTTATCCAATGCTGAGTCGATAACCTATGCATTAAACTAAATTCTTTGGATTTGAAGAAAAAAAGGAAACAACTTTACTGACAATTACTTGTTTGGTCAGAAGAGTCCTCCGAATATTCCGGTCTTGGATTAGTGATTAGTTTCGATATTTTTTTTGGAATATGAATTATGAATAGAGAAGAGAGGATAGGCTCATTTCAGTCAAAAAAGATATGGGAATTTTCCCATAAGTAATTGAAAAAAAAAAAAAATTGAGCGTGAGAGCCAAATGAATCGAAAGATTCATGTTTGGTTCGGGAAGGGATCATGGAAGTTTTGCAATGAATGGAAAGATAATCTACTTTCATTAAGTGATTTATTAGATAATCGAAAACAAAGGATTTTGGATACTATTCGAAATTCAGAAGAACTACGCGAGGGGGCCATTGAACAGCTGGAAAAAGCTCGGGCCCGCTTACGGAAAGTGGAAATAGAAGCAGATCAGTTTCGAATGAATGGATACTCTGAGATAGAACGAGAAAAATTGAATTTGATTAATTCAACTTATAAGACTTTAGAACAATTAGAAAATTATAAAAATGAAACCATTCATTTTGAACAACAAAGAACGATTAATCAAGTCCGACAACAGGTTTTTCAACAAGCCTTACAAGGGGCTCTAGGGACTCTGAATAGTTGTTTGACCAACGAGTTACATTTACGTACCATCAATGCGAATCTTGGCATGTTTGGGGCGATAAAAGAAATAACGGATTAGTCCTTCTACTGTAGGCATTATTTTTTTTCCAAAAAAAATGAAAAAAAAATACTCATGGTAACCATTCGAGCCGACGAGATTAGTAATATTATCCGCGAACGTATTGAACAATATAATAGGGAAGTAAAGATTGTAAATACCGGTACTGTACTTCAAGTGGGCGACGGCATTGCTCGTATTCATGGTCTTGATGAAGTAATGGCAGGTGAATTAGTAGAATTTGAAGAGGGTACAATAGGCATTGCTCTGAATTTGGAATCAAATAATGTCGGTGTTGTATTAATGGGTGACGGGTTAATGATACAAGAGGGAAGCTCCGTAAAAGCAACAGGAAGAATTGCTCAGATACCGGTGAGTGAGGCTTATTTGGGTCGTGTTATAAATGCCTTGGCTAAACCTATTGACGGTCGAGGTGAAATTTCAGCTTCTGAATCTCGGTTAATTGAATCTCCTGCTCCAGGTATTATTTCTAGACGTTCCGTATATGAGCCTCTTCAAACAGGACTTATTGCGATTGATTCGATGATTCCTATAGGACGTGGTCAACGAGAATTAATTATTGGGGATAGGCAGACCGGTAAAACAGCAGTAGCCACAGATACAATTCTCAATCAACAAGGACAAAATGTAATATGTGTTTATGTAGCTATTGGGCAAAAAGCGTCTTCTGTGGCTCAGGTAGTGACTACTTTACAGGAAAGAAGCGCAATGGAGTACACTATTGTGGTAGCCGAAACGGCAGATTCTCCGGCTACATTACAATACCTCGCTCCTTATACAGGAGCAGCTCTGGCTGAATATTTTATGTACCGTGAACAACACACTTTAATCATTTATGATGATCTCTCCAAACAGGCGCAGGCTTATCGCCAAATGTCTCTTCTATTACGAAGACCACCTGGTCGTGAAGCTTATCCAGGAGATGTCTTTTATTTGCATTCACGCCTTTTGGAAAGAGCCGCTAAATTAAGCTCTCGTTTAGGTGAAGGAAGTATGACTGCTTTACCAATAGTCGAGACCCAATCAGGAGACGTTTCGGCTTATATTCCTACTAATGTAATTTCCATTACAGATGGACAAATATTCTTATCCGCAGATCTATTCAATGCTGGAATCAGGCCTGCTATTAATGTGGGTATTTCCGTGTCCAGAGTAGGATCTGCAGCTCAAATTAAAGCTATGAAACAAGTAGCTGGAAAGTTAAAATTGGAATTGGCGCAATTCGCGGAATTAGAAGCCTTTGCGCAATTCGCTTCTGATCTCGATAAAGCTACTCAGAATCAATTGGCAAGAGGTCAACGATTACGTGAGTTGCTCAACACAATCCCAATCAGCTCCTCTCACGGTGGAGGAACAGATAATGACTATTTATACCGGAACAACTGGTTATCTTGATTCATTAGAAATTGGACAAGTAAGGAAATTTCTCGTTGAGTTACGTATCTACTTAAAAACGAATAAACCTCAGTTCCGAGAAATCATATCTTCTACCAAAACATTCACCGAAGAAGCAGAAAGCCTTTTGAAAGAAGCTATTCAGGAACTGAAGGAGCGTTTTCTACTTCAGGAACAAGTATAAAGAAATTAATCACTTTTAATACTTTTATTTAGAATTCTTAATTCTAATATATATATAAATTCTAATATTTAGAATTCTTAATTCTAATATATATAAATTCTAATATCTAATATATATAATAATATATATAATAAATAATATATCTATATATAATATACCTAATATATATAATAAATAATATATAATATAATAAATAATATATAATATATATAATAAATAATATAAAAAAAAAATAATATATAAAAATATAAAGAAATAATAAATATATAGAAATATATAGAAATAGAATAGAAATATATAGAAATAGAATAGGAAAAAATTTGCGTCCAATAGGATTTGAACCTATACCAAAGGTTTAGAAGACCTCTGTCCTATCCATTAGACAATGGACGCTTTTCTATTCCCATTTTTTTCTTTTTTCTTTCTATTTTTATCTATTTTTTTAATATTTTTTTTAATTAATAATTAAATAATATTAATAATATAATATTAATATATTTATATTTCTATATTTTCTATATATTGATTTATTATATATTTATTCTAGATATTTCTATATATAAATTTCTATATATTTATTATATATTTTCTATATATTTATATATTTATTTTTATATTTTATATATTTATTTATTAATATTATTAATTAATATTAATAATATTATTATATTAATAATATTATTTAATTTTAAATAATTTTTTTTATTAATTTATTATTCTATTAATATTATTCTATTAATATAGAGATATTAATATAGAGATAGTATATTATATAGTCTATTTAAATAGAACAAACTATAACTATATAAAACCATATAATTATATAGTTATAAATCTATAATAACTAATTAGATAACTAACAGTATATAATATAAACAATATATAATAGAGTTATAGTATATATTGGTATTGTTAAAATCTATTTTCTATATAGTTATCTATATAATTATCTATATAATAAAATAATAAAAAAAAATAGAATAATAAAATAAGAATATAAAAAAGAAGAATATAATATAAAAAATACATATATAAAAATACATATATGAAGTATAGTTTAAATAGACTATTAAATAGACTATTTAAATATATAAAATAAACTATATTAAATTATGTTAATATCTAAAAATAAAAAAAAAAAATAGAAATGAATTTGAATAGAAATAAAAGAAATATATTAATTTCTATATAGAAATATTTAATCTATGTATATATTATCTCTATTTTTTCTCTATTTTTTAGAGAGTATAGGGATATAAGCGGGTAGCGGGAATCGAACCCGCATCGTTAGCTTGGAAGGCTAGGGGTTATAGTCGGCGTTGATTCATCATCCTTAACGTCTCTAATTCAAAACCGAACATGAAACTTTGGTTTCATTCGGCTCCTTTATGGATATGGAATATGGAAAAATTTCCAGCTATAAGGCGTGCACGAAAAAAAAATTCGACCCATAACATCTATGTCAGCTTTTCTGTCTTAATGCATTCAAAACAAGGCGCTTTCTAGATGATCCCTCTAGACGAGTGGGATTTTTATAATCTTTCTAGTTACTTCGTTCTCTATTTCTATTTGAGAGAATCCTTAGGAAAAGCATTTTGTTTCCACCGAGCTAAAACAAGATGTCGATGCCTATAGTAAACTAAAGTCATCGTTTAATACTTATTTTGCTTCAATCTCGACTATACAAAACAAAGAAAAAATTGAAGATTTAGTTACGATTAGAAATAAACTTTTCTGTCTTTTTCCATAGATCCTTTACTCATACTCATTCAATTGAAAGTATTGATCCAATAAAAAAAAAAAATTATGTTTCGTAATTTCATAATCCAACTTTTCAATTTCTAATTGATTCTTGGATACAAATCACGAGAATGTATATTCTTCCTCGAATTTTCATTGAGAGGGAAAGGATTAAATCTTTTTAAGAAATAAAGTTTTTCATCGGAATATGAGCCGAGGGATCCCTTAACTATTAGGGTTAAGCGACCGAATCACACTTTTACCACTAAACTATACCCGCTACGATGCGATTATTGTATATAAATGAACCTTTTGTCGAGTAAGACAATTGAGCATTTTGAATATATTTTATTAGAATTATATTATTATAATTCTATTATTATAGAATATATTATTTTATAGAATATATTTTTATTTTATTTAACTATTTTATTTAGTTTATTTAGAAATTTAGAAATAGTTTATTTAAATTATTTAAATAAATTTCTTTAAATTTTTAATTATTCTTATTAATCATTTTATTAATTTTTTAATCATTTTTTGAATTTTTATTAATTTAATTTAATTACTAAATTATTTTTTAATTATTTTATTAATTTAATTATTAATTAATTTAATTATTAATTAATTTAAATTTAATCCTTTATAAATTTTTAGAAATCATTTTCTAAATCAAATATTAAAAATCAAATAATTTTTTATGATTTAAATAATCTAATCTTTTATGCTTTATATCAAATAACCTTTTCTAATTTAGAATTTCGAATAGAATTTATAAAAATAAAATAGAATAGAAAAAGAAATAGAAATAAAATAAATAATAATAAAAATAATTAAAAATAATAATAATAATAAAACTAATTAAAAATAATAATTAAATTATAAAATTATAATAATTAAATAATTATAATATATATATAATATAAATAATATATATATAATATAAATAAAAATATATAATATAAATAAAATAATAAATATATATAATATATTATATATATATAATATATTATATATAATATATATTATATATATATAAATAAATATATATATATATAAATAAATATATATATAAATAAATAAAAAAATAAAAATAAAGAAGTCTTATTTATTTGATATTTTTTATTTCTTTTCTATATTATATCAATCAATATTCTATATATTGATTGATATATATTGATTGGTTGGTTGGAATATTAAGGTGGAGATATTTTTTTAGAACCCTTAATCTAAATATCTAAATTCTAAATGAAATTGTAAGAATTGCGGATGAAAGTTTTATATATTTAACTTTTTTTATATATTTCATTTTTATATATTTCATTCTTTTAAATATTTTATTTATTTTATAGTTGTATTATAGTCTACAAATAGAACTAGTTGTATTATACATTAAATTATATACTAATATATATAATATAAAAATAGAATAAAAAATAAAAATATAAAATAAAAAAAATAATAAAAATGAATATTAAATAAAAAAATAATATTAATATGATATATTAAATAGAATAGGATATACTAAATTATATTTAATACATATATAAAAGAATAGATAATTATAAAAGAATAGATAATTATGAAAGTAATAAAGAGAAAAATAAGACAAAAAGCCTTTTTTCGTGTTATGTAATATAACATAGTAATTATTCTTTTAAAATCGGGAGAGATGGCTGAGTGGACTAAAGCGTCGGATTGCTAATCCGTTGTACGAATTATTCGTACCGAGGGTTCGAATCCCTTTCTTTCCGGCGATGACTTGGAATTTTTTTTTATCTTTTCTTTCAAATTAAGCGAACCCTTTTGCTTTATTTAATATTTAAAAATGTAGAATAGATAAAAAAAAATGCTAAGAACATTTAAAAATCAAGAAGAACCCTTTTTTTAGTCTTCACGCCCAGGATTACGTCCGGGATCATTAGATAAAAATCCAAAGATGAAGAGAGAAACAAAGAATATCACTACTGTGTAAACAAAGAGTTTGAGAGTAAGCATTATAAAATCTCCAAGATCTTTTTTTTTGTTTGGAAAAAAAAATAGAGAATCTATTTTTATACCACATATTCTATTTTAACTATACCACATATTCTATTTTAACACCAAGAAATGAATCGATTTCTAGAAATAGAAAAGAATTCTCTAGATTCATTTGTAATAAGAGTCTAATCTTTCATTGCCAATAATTTTCTTTCATACCAAAAATTCGATATTTTTTTTTTTATAACTATCTAATAGGATCTGAAATGGAAAAAAGTTCAGAATGAGAAAAAAGAAAAAAAAAATGGGGTGATCAAAAATTGTCGCGTTTATACAATAACTTGAACTTGTATGTTTGAATTAAGAGCTTATACTATAAAACTTATCTGATCTTATCAATTGCTATAATTTTTTTGTCGAATAAATCATGAATTATTCTAGGACAGTATTAAAGATCTCATCGAAAACTTACAGCAGCTTGCCAAACAAAGGCTAATAGAAAAAAGAGTACAGGGATTACTGGCATAACATCTACGATTGGATTCAAAAAGGCGTAGGCTTCGGGCAATTTTGTGAAGAAAAAATTGCTTGAATAAAGGGCAGAATTAAGACAGATGCAAATTAAACTAAAAATATTAAGCATAACAAACATTTTGTTCTTGAAGATAATTGTATTTTGACTGAGTTATTAATATGTTATTGATAGAAAATTTAATAGAAAATAAAGTCAGGTAGATAAAAAACCCTTCTTTATTAAATTTTATTAAATTCACCCAATCAAAAATCCTTCAATTCTCAAATAAAAAAAAGAATAGAGGAAATCATATTTTTATACAATATCTTAATTGAATTCTATATTATGATCAACAAATTCAGTTTAATTCTATATCCACACATACTAAAATCCGAACAACAAGCTAATATATTTCCTAGATATTTGGCGGGAATTGACGAAGAACCAATACCGATATTAGTTTTTATTAGTGTTGAATAGAAATATAAATGGGGCGTGGCCAAGTGGTAAGGCAACGGGTTTTGGTCCCGCTATTCGGAGGTTCGAATCCTTCCGTCCCAGCTATTCTATTATTCTATATATCAAAAAAAAAGGATCCTTCCTTTTTTTATTTATCATTCATCATTTCACATATAATTGGGAGAGTAGATAGGAGTTAATTAGTAATGGAAGATATCAATTTCAATGCCTGGGCCTGTTAAAATCTTATTAACAAACAAAGAAAATACATACGAAATATATGCATTTTCTTTTAATTAACCTTATTTTCAGATATTTTGTCTTTGGCTTGAATGAATAATTCTAAATCTATCTAACAATTGAGACGGGGTTGATTCATATATCTATCCTATTCCCTTTACTTTAGGAAAAATTTTTAGAAAGACTCAAGTCAAAGAAACTACTCATAAAATGAAGAAATGCTTATATATATATGTATTCTTAGCTATATGTATTCTTAGCTATATGTATTCTTAGCATTTTGTTTTATTAACGCCTTTGTTTCCATTTTTTTAATGGAAAAATTTTGTTATCCCTTACTAAATTTAAATATTTAACATAGAATATCCATTTAACTATTTAACTTAACATAGAATATCTATAATTTAACATAGAATATCTATAATTAATTCCAGTGACAATTCTTTAGTCTATCTGATAAATAAGATGGCTTTCTAGTATTTCGAGTCTGGTTTTAACATTCCGTATGAAAGAATAACAACGTCAAATTTTCCTGACATCCGTCTTTTTTATCCACTATTACACTAAATAAAAAATTGGATATTTTGAACCTATTTATTTGTTTTAAATCGTTGATGGTTTAATCCGAATCTGAATATAGGAATTTTTTTCTCTTATGATGATAAAATAAATGTGTTTCTTACTGTAAAACAAAACTTTATTCAAATAATGATATCGAGATAGGCAATTTAAAAATGAAACCTTTTTAATGGTTTTTTATAAATCCTTGGGACTCGAAGAAATGTGAGATAGGCGAATCCATCCTATCGAGTCACTTGAAGATTCAAAAAGAACTTCTTTCTTTATCTTATTAGAATTGTAAATCAAAAAATATTCATACAATAAAATACGGGGGTGGGGTTAAATTGAATTCTTTCTGACGCTTCTTCAGAAACTACCCAATAGAAGTTAAAAGTTTAGATTACTTTGTACCGGTTGAAACAATGACTATTCACGATTCCAGAATTGAATCAATTACATACTAGTTCAAAACTCAAGGAATGTTATGGTAAAACTTCGGTTGAAACGATGTGGTAGAAAGCAACGTGTGACTTGAAGGACACGATCGGCTGTGGATTCTTACACCCACCCTATATATATCCTATTAATATATATCCTATAAATTTAATATTACCTAGCATATAGCAATAGTGTATAGGACTGAAGGTGCTCTTAGCTCGACATTGTTTGTTTTGTTATACACTAGAACCCTCTTTTTTGTTGGGTTGTAATGTAAATACTACAGGATGGAGCTCGAGTAGAAAGTATTTGTTTTTCTTAGGGGGCAAGAATCTAGGGTTAATCCTAATCAATAAGTTAGAACAACTTCGTAAGTATATTTTCGATATCGAAATAGAAAGGATCCAATTCGAACAAGTTTCAAATCCAAGAATAAAGTTTGTTGGAATTGACCAAATTCTTTTGATTAAAAAATAAAGTGTATCGCGCAGGAATCAACCCTTAGTCTGATTCTTTAATAGAAAGAAATCACAAAAAATGGTATGTTGCTGCCATTTTGAAATGATTAAAGATCACCGAAGTAATGTCTAAACCTAACGATTCAAGGAAAAGATAAAGGATCCTGGAACAAGGAAATACCGTTTTCAATTGTCTCAACAATTAGATCAGAATGAAGAATCCAAATAGATTCTAAAAGAAAGAAACAAAGAGAAAGGAAAGGGGATTAGAGATCACTCAATAAATGAAATTCCTAAAGGGTTGTTCCCTTTGAGCTATTTGAAAGTTATCCAACTTGAGTTAGGGGGGTACAGATGGTTTTTTTTTTTTCTTTTTTGGTAAACAAAAATAAGACAAAAATAAGAACAAAAGGGATTCAAATTATAGTTTAATTGATTTGATAATTTTATGGATCTATTTGACACTATAATTCTATACATATACAGAACTTCGAATCATTTTTTCTCGAGCCGTACGAGGAGAAAACTTCTTATACGTTTCTACGGGGGGGGCCTTTTTTTCTACCTCTATCTCAATGAGCCGTTTATCGAATCGTTGCAATTGATGTTCGATCCCGAAGAGAAGGAAGAGATCTTCGGAAAGTGGGTTTTTATGATCCGATAAAAAATCAAACCTATTTAAATGTTCCTGCTATTCTATATTTCCTTGAAAAAGGCGCTCAACCTACAGGAACTGTTCATGATATTTTAAGGACGGCGGGAGTTTTTACGGAACTTCGCCTTAATCAAACACAATTTACTTAATAAAATACAGGGTGCGGGTAATTCGTATACATATAATTCGTATACATATATAGCTTTGTATAACCTTTTCTCTACTATCCCCCCTTCTCTTGTTCTATTCATATTCTATTCATACCTATTTTTTTTCGACTATAGACTGCTAACATAACGACAAAAATCTATTTTTTTTTTTTCAAAATATTCACATTCATATTGACAACAGTGTATCAAATAAATATAATCCGATCTGAGGTAATTGATCTTTTCTGTGGATCTATTTATCCCTGTTCCATAGATTTGGTTTTTTTTCTTTATTCAAGTGATGGGTTTCTTGGATTTGTTGTGATACAAAAGTTTTGTTTGATTGAAAAAAAAAAATGTATAAAAAAGGTTCTAAAAAAAAAAAAAAAAATAGAATACAAATCTATAAATAGAATAGAAATATAGAAATATTCTATTCTAAATAAATTTTTTTATTTTCTATTTATATAAATTCTATACTAGAAATAGAAATTCTATACTAGAAATAGAAATATATAAAATAAATAACTATATTATAGAAACTATATTATAGAAATCCATTTTCTATTATAGAAATATAGATAGAAATATAAAAATCAGAATATATATATATAAAATAATATATAATAATAAAATAAATGAAAAATAAATGAAATTATATATATATATTAATAATATAAAATAATAAAATAATATATAATATAAAATATTATATAAAAATTATAATTATATATAATTATATAAAAAAATTAGAAATTATATAAACAGAAAATAAAAAATGAAATAGAAAATGAAAAATGTATACGTATATATACGTATAAGAAATATATATATTTTCTATTTTGGTTAAATATTTTCTATTTTGGTTAAATATTTTCTATTTTGGTTAAATATATATATTTTGGTATAGATATATAAGGCATATAGGTATATATATATAAGACATATAGATAGAATAAATAAATCGAATCATCGAATCTAAGTAGAGAATACATAAAGAGAATAAAATAGAAAAAAAAAAATAGAAAGATTAAGAATGGATAGCGTAAGGAATAAGAGGCGATCTATAAAATTTTACTTTATCTATTATCTATATTTATCTATATTTTTATATTTATCTATATTTTTTGATCTCTTCTTTTAGAATTGATATCAATTTTTGATATTTCATTTCTTTAAATTTCTTGCTAGTTTAATGTTTTGATTGTGCCGTGTGATTCAATCTCTTTATTTATTTTGATTCCGATTGTATCTACATAATCTAATTTTTTTTTTGGGGGGGGGTTGCTAACTCAATGGTAGAGTACTCGGCTTTTAAGTGCGACTAACATCTTTTACGCATTTGTATGAAGAAAGATATTCGTCCATACCATCGGTATGGTTTGTAAGACCACGACGGATCCTGAAAGGAATGAATGGAAAAAACAGCATGTCGTATCAATGGAGAATTCTGTGAATATTTCATTTTTGCCGGATCGGTCCAAACCTTATTTGAATTCTTGGTGCGGAACATAAAAAAATGAATTCAAAGTTGGGTCGAGTGAATAAATGGATAGAGTCCTACGGTTCCAATTATAGGGAAACAAAAAAGCAACGAGCTTACGTTCTTAATTTGAATGATTATCCGATCTAATTAGACGTTAAAAAGAAATTAGTACCTAATACGGGAAAGGCTTTTCTATAAGCAGATTTTCGATTTTCTTTTAATAAGTCCTAACTATTAGCTATTCTCCACTATGAGGGGGGATGAATGCGTAGAAGAAAGAGTATATTGATAAAGAGATTTTTTTCCAAAATCAAAAGAGCGATTGGATTGAAAAAATAAAGGATTTCTAATCATCTTTTTATCCTATCCTATAATGCACATAAAACAATTAGATGTAAAATAAAAAGGAGAGGATGAGGAGTCCGTTAATGAGTTTACCTATTTTATTTCCGAGGTATCTATTCTTTTCTTATTATACTACTTTGTTTTTACTGTATCGCACTATGTATCATTTTATCATCAATCCAATAAAAATCCTCTATCCTTACTTTGATCAAATCTAATAAAAAAAATGGAGGAAGGATATTTAGAACTAGATAGATCTCGAAAAAATGACTTCCTATACCCATTTATCTTTCGGGAGTATATTTATACATTTGCTCATGATCATAGTTTAAATAGATCTATTTTATTGGAAAATTTAGGT
>CANTUT010002362.1:0-39939 GCA_947687605.1 Reutealis trisperma
TTCGCGGGCCACAAACTTAATCTTCAAGTTCAGATAGAAAGACAGTGAGAAGAGGTCAGAATTCGATTATCTTTCGTTTACTGCTTTAGGAATAAAAAGATTAGTCCACTACTATAGAAAGAGCCCTTGTCTTTGGCGCCTAGTATTTCAGTTCTTATTCACAATGTCAATTGGAACTTACTCCAATGCTTTCTTCCACTCCAATGCCACCTCGTTCCTATCTTATTTAGACAATACCGGAACATCCTCTGCGAGAAGAAGCCGATCCGAGAATACCATTAAACCTGATCCCGATTCCCTTTCTGCGATCCCCCAACCCGAACTGCTTAGTCGAGCTAAGCCGCGCTTCAATACCTTGATGTCGAGTCAGTTCCTCCGCTCCCATACTCTTCGGCGAGTTAGCTTCGAACCTTGTTGAGGAAAAGGTCATCTCTTCGGACCAGCGGATTGCCTTGTCTTTGTCCCAGATTCATTCCTATCTGCTTCTGCTTCGTAGTTAGTTGAGCTTGTACTCCATACTAACCTTGTTAAGCCTATCCAGGAGCTTCACTATTTCCTTATCACATTGAAAATCTGACTGACAACTACTTTACTTTCTCTTTTGCTTCTGTGCTATTCTGTTACCAGTAGGGGGTATAAAGATAGGTTCTTCAGTACTCTGCCCGGAGGATAACAGATAACTTACTCTACTTATGAGAATAGAGTCTTCACTTCATTCTACTATCCTTGCATCACAGCTCTCACTTTCACAGTGCAATTCCTAAGACTAAGACCCGGTTGTGAACTCGGCCCTATCTCTTTCCTTATTCCCCGCAACTCGAGATAGGAACCCCCTTCTAGTAGCCTCCTTCTTGGGGGGATACATGGCTTAGTCTGTCTGGGTTAGTCTTATCCTCTGTTCGAGACAGCTTCCTCTGCTTCATACTTATGAGTCCCCCTCTCGGTCGAGGTTTATGTGCCACATATGAAATAGAGCACAATTTTGCAAAGAAATAGCCCACTTCCTTCTCGGGAAGAGATGGGAAACATGCTCCATCTCATTGGATTGAATAGTTGACCCAGCTCCTTATTGTTTGAAGAAACCCTCCACTTCAATTGGTCCTTTTTCACGAAAAGCAAACATGAGAGAAGAAATCCAGTCTTTCACTAAGATTTCGAATAGCTGTCCCGAATTCGAGTTTCGCCCCTTCCTCGGAGAAAGACGATCAAACAATTCCCAATCATGGTCCTTGCGGATCGGAATATAATATAAAAAAGGAAACTCCAGATATTTTATATCTTTCTCTTTGAATGAGATCTCCATTCCAGCGACGGTTTCCTTAGAGATCTTACAACTAGAATCCCCCTTTTTCGATCCAGTTCCTCCACCACCGCGACCCCAGTGAAATTCTGACATGATACACTTTTAGTTATTGGGAGAATCCAAGTACTCTTTTTCAGATCCAGGAAAGAGCTTTTTGAGATCTTTTTTCCCGCTCCTAGCTTTTCTTTTGTAGAAAACTCTTCAACTTGTTGGGCAGCAGCTGCTAGAGCCCTCTCCTTTCAGTTGAGTACTAAGAAAGTTGATAGCGGTAGCTTCGTACCTTGTCGGTATGCTTCTGTTTTCCACATACCTTTGATCTTTCTCTTGGGTGAGCTGATGTAGATTCTTCGCCATTATTCCTCTACTTGAAGCTTTCCCTTCCTCACAGGGAACAGGGATTTTACTTCCTAACCTGCTAGCCCCATTTTTACTTTATCTGTGACTCTACCTTCCGGGATTAAGCCCTTCCTCTCTCACAGGTCTTCCCCAAGGAAAGAGCGAGTACTCTTATCCTGTTCTTCTTCTTCCGGGATGAAACTGTGACTTTCAGCTTTCACAAGAAGAGAATCTGGGACTGCCCCTGAGCCTTATTCTAATGAGGAAAGAACTTACTTTGCAACTGTAACTGATTCTGCCCCGGTTGACTCTTTCACTGACTTTCCCACAAGGGAACTAGGAGAAGAAGCAAAAGCTTTAACTGGAGATTCGGGTTCTGAGGCAAGAAGAGATTCAAGCACAACAGTCCCTTCCTCTGTTACTTACTATGCAACTGATTCAACCGTAGGAGATGAAGGCAAGCAAACTTACTTTGCAACTGATGAAGCTGATGAAGTAAGAATAAGTGAATTAGCCCTTCCTTTGCTGCTGATTTTTTAACTCCTTCTTCCGGTTCGGGTTACTGAGGCACTGACTTCTTCCCCTGCATCGGATGTTTCGGAATAGAAGCATCAAAAAGATCGAATGCCAGCATCCTTTCTTGTCTTGATTCGTAACAAATCACGTATAGTAGTACTCGATAATACCGACATCTGATCTCAAGTCGCGTTTAGAGAGTGAGCCTTTGCAGGTCACTTAAGTAAGAATAATAAGATGAATTAGGCTAAGGCCGATGAAACTTTCTCAAATAGGGGAATGCCAGGGAGCGAGGAAAGCGAATCCTATCCGTCTTTGAGGAAAAGCCGTCTCGGTCAGCGCCGAGTCTCTTTCTTAGTGGTAATGGTGGAAGAGTCTTGCCTGAATGAAGGGAGGGATTAAAAAGTAAACTCAAGCAGGAAAAAATTGGAATCCTTTTCCATTCTTACTTAGGATAATTACTAATTACGTCTTAAAAGTTGTTCATCCCGGGCGTTAGCAGAGCAGTCCCAAAGCGAGGCTAATAGGTCTAGCACCATAGTTAGCCCTATCGTCGGATTAAGTGAGGCGACGGCCCTTTATACCACCTATTGTATTGGCTTCATTCTTGCAGTTGGCGGAACTTGGTTGGAGAACCTTTGTCGATTGATTCTTTCTCGGCGGTTGAAGTTGTAGTCTTTGGTATAATAGATTTGGGATAACTTCATATAAGGAAATTCTCTCCCGACTTTCAACTTCTTCATAACTCGTTAGAGCATGGAATGCTGCACTGGAGGAAGATGACCTTAGTGCACAGAGTTTGCTAGATCGTCAATAAGCTGTGGTCTTGTAGAGATTGTCGGAGATAAATGGTAAGAAGGAAGTTCTACATCCACTCGAAAGGGGAAACTAGTCCTAAGTCAGCTAGGCTAGCTTGACTCTTTATCGGTTTCATCACAGGTTCTAAACTGTGTATTCTCGAGAAAATGCCTCTTCCGGGAAGGAATTGGAATGTAATAATATCGATTCATACAGATATAGAATAAAAGGTTCTCTATTGATTCAAAGGCTGTACCTATGGGACGGGACTTAAGGAAGGAGGGAAGGGAAAAAACAAGAAATGGAATGCGACTAGCTTGCTACTTTCTCATTTTCGTCACGCTTAGTCATTCACGATTTTATGATATTTTCCCCTCTTTTCGAGATGGATGACCTTTCTTCTGCTCATCGCTTTCAGGCAAATCCGTCTATATCCAATTGAAGAAAGTTCTCCTTTCGTGGTAGCGATACCTTAAACAAAGATTGATCTTCATAGAACTAGATTCAGAGGAACAAGAATCCAAAGAGAGAAGAGAGACTGCCTTTGAGGAATGGCATCTTTCTTCTAGTCCCTTTCATTGTCGTAGAAGAGCATCGTTTTCGCTGAAAGATATTCCAAAATCTATTCTCAAAAAAGGCTCAGCCTCTACTACTGCCACTGATCTTTCTTGCAAGGTTGGGGTTGGTTGAGGATAAGGTTCTTGCTTCGCTTCGAGCAGCTCTAGAGCAGCACGAGGGTCGTCTTCTTCATCAGGCTATCGATCACGACGCTGTTGAATCAAACTTGTGTGAAGCAAGCAGAGTAGTCCAGCCAGAGAGGGAAAAAAGGCTCGAATGGTACGATTTGAATTGGACGGCTTAGAAGTAGTCAAGTCAATCCGATCAAGCCAAAAACACGGTGTTTGAGCTTTAGAATTATTAAGTTTAAAAAACTCTCTTCTCTGTCTACGCTCGTTCCTGCCAGAAAGAAGGATGGCTTCGAGTAGTGATGTGATCTTTGATCGGCGCATTGACAGTGTTCCTTCACCAGATGATGTACCCGATTTACGGCACCCGGTTCCTCAGTGTTTTCACCCTCTTCCGACTGAAAATCACATCTACTATTAGATTGAGATATAGAATAGATAGAATTCGACATCTCTATTATACGATAATACTTGGTCGAGAATCTTGTTATGTTATTACTAGGAAGGCTATTATGTTAGGGGAACCAAGAATGAAATATCATAGTTATCATCCCATCCGTTGTGACCCTGACACGGCCTTAGTTAGACCGATTGCCTGGGCGGTCAAAGTAAATAAAAGAAAAGATAAGCTAGCTTTGGAACAGATCTGGAAGATCCGCTGCTGAAAGAAAGACAGTATATGTCACTGGTCCTGACTTTTCAACATAGGCCCAAACTCACTATTAGGGCAGAGACTCAGGAACTGCTAGATAAGAAAAGTCCGCCTAAGCTGACGATATTGAGTCTTTTGAAGCCGACACAGATGAGGGGATCTTGTTTAAGAAGACGCAGTTCTTTCCATCTGGAAAGAGCTTCTCACACTCAAACTTGTTTGGTCCCTTAGTCTAATCGACTTCTACCACTAATGGCACACAAACGTCGATTTTTGACCTCAGAGGCGCTTTCGAAGACCACTTATGCTGCAACGAGTAATGGCGTATTAGAAGTCCCTGTCTCACTGGTCTCAATGGACTGGAAACAAACTTCCTTCTTTGCGCTTCGCACCTCAGAAGGAGGAATCAGTCTCGGATTCAATGTTTCTACTCAATGGGTAAAGAGTGTGAGTAAGCCAGTACACCAATTAAGTAATCCAGAAAGTTTGACTGGGAGCAAAAAGTAAGCCGGTTTACTTTCCTTTCTTCGCGAATCCGCATTAGCGAAAATCCCATCTTTTCTGGGCGAGGAATTGCGTATATTGAGTACCGGGCCTATCCGCTGTCAGAAGGCCGAGTTGCTTTTCTCTCAGTCCAGTGAGGGTTTGCTTCCCACGTGTTCGCGACCGGCTTGCTTGCTTCTTTCTCAGTTCAAGTTCCAGGTTTCGTATTAGTAAACCAGTCTCACTCACTCGGGCAACGACTTTCACTTCCTAATAGAAAGGAAGGAGGGGAAGAGGTAACTCACCAACAGGAGGAAGAGAAGAAATAGAGCATCAACAACCGTTCCACTCGAGCGGAACTTCTAACTGAAGCAGCTCACGTTTTTAGCAGGGTCTGGCTACGGGGTCCTTTTAACCCCTCTCTTATGCGTTCGGGGATGGCCCCTCATGAATGCTATCTATTCTAACTTGTTGGATGCCAACTCGGCCCTTCGACTTAGTGCGTCGGCAAATTGGTCCCTCCCAGACTTGTACTCGAGGACCATGCCGAACCCCGCATCAAAGTCTTGTCACCGTGCCCGCTTGGGGTCAAAGTAAGGAAAGAGCTCGTAGCCACGTTATCGGTCTTGTCTTGTTGATAACCTTGAGACCAGCGAAGACTGCGCTCCAGCTGGTGGTGAAGGAAAGGGGGAAGCGACTCGTTCCTTCCTTTCGGAGGGCATTAGAGGTTCGGAAGGCGAACTATGCTGTCAGGGCACATCCCTGGGACTCGATCGAACTTCGGGTTAGTTGTCTAGCCAACCGATGTTGTCTCTCCCGATGTCAATTCGAAACTGTGGAACCCTAGTACTTCCGAATCCATGCTTTTCTTAGGGGAGTTTAAGTTACCCTTTGACTTAGAGTTAGTGCCTCTATCGAAGTTATAAGATTCCCACTTTGGTCATTTTATTCCGTTAGAGTTGGATTTCTTTACCCGGATTGGATACTCGTTTTGAGAACCTGTTAACCCAGCATCCGAATCCGATAAAGGACTTTCCAAGGAAGACTGGAATAAGATTTTGAAACAGATTCTCTGACCTATAGGGATGGAAATCGACCCGATCCTAGCCCCACAGTCAAAGACTACAGGAGAAATCTTCGCGGAGGAAGCACAAGAACTTGTCTGACGCCTTACCGCTCATCGAACGAACCCTTGATCCTAACCCTCGGATAGGTTTGAGTTCAGCTCGTGACAAGACCTTTGTTTAATATCTCTTGACCTCTTCTCCTTGCATCTCAGTCTGCACTTTCTAAGCCTGACAGCAGAGCGGGCTTTTCTCCGCATGAAAGAAAGTTATCAAAAAGTACTTTAGAACATTTAAATAACCCTGATTAGAAAGACACTTGACCTCTAGCTTGAACAAAACAAAGATTAAACGCCCGGAACAACTGTTAGAATTTCGAACAAGCATTGGCATCCTGTCAGCACCTGCGGTCAGGGATAGTTAGGAAAGTTTTTTCAGAGGGAACTAAAAACCAGAAATATCATAAGAGAAGCAAGCAACTTTGACGCCCAAACAAAGACTCCCTGCAAGAGGTAAATTCCCTTATTTATACGAACATAGATAGAGAGTGGTCTTGATCAAAAGAAAAAGCCGGTAAAAGGGTAGGTGTATAGCGGAGCATCAATCTCATCTCCGTACAAGTATCTGGCTTCGCCCCCCAAAACTCACTTGGTGAAAATGGTAAATCTGTTTCATTCAAACGCGGTTCGAATCCGATAGCGAGTGGGGGCCAATTCTTCTATGTTGTTGTTTAGGTGCGCGATTGCTATTGGTTTTGGGCTGACCCTAGCCTAATCTGATCGAATTGTATGTATACGAGGATGTGATCAAACTGAGATCTTTCCCTTTGGTCAGGAATATCAAAAGACTTTTTTCATTTCTCATGAGATTGGTCATCCATGAATTCCTTCATGGAGTCACTAGACGGGAATATAGCAACTAGAAAGACTAATTTAAAGCACCTTCCTTCATTACAGGACTGGAAATCGAGAATATTTTACCTGACCTGGAAAACCAATGAAGAGCATTTCCCTAGGAGCGAGATGTCGAAAATTATCCGGTGAAGGTAAAGCCTTCACTTCAATTTGAAGCTAAGTCCACTATTCGGTCAAACTCTGATAGGCTCTAGGCCTTACCTTACTCTTTCGGGGTTCACTCTTCTACTTAAGCTCCTTAAGTTCCTAGCTAGGCTGATAGCAATAGAATAGGCTTATAGCCTCCACCAATACCAGTCCGTCTACCTGTTCAATCTGCTTTCTTCCTTATGTATTCCCGACCCTGACCCTGCTGTGCTGTACCTGGTAAGATCTTAACCTATGCCCTCTGCTGCGCCTGCGCCATTGATGAATGGATTTCTTCGTTTTACTGATACTAAGGTAGGTGCTTACCACGGGTAGGTTCATCAATCAAATCTCGACGAGTATGTAAAGAAAAGCTAAAATTGCCCTTCCCTTCAGTTAGCTATAAAGTCCCATTGGTGCAGCTCATCAGCTTGCGTGAAAAGGGTTTGCTGTACAAAAGCAAATGACGGTCTAGGTATTAGGAAAATGAGGGAAACAAAACACCTTGGGTAGTTTTCATCACTTTCAGGCCATCCGTCTATTGAAAAGAAAAAAAAGAAGAACGCACGTCTTCAAAGCGACAACAGGCTTCAGATTCACCAGGCGATTTTCCCTAAATGAAATGGGTTAGATTACGCTCTTTTCAGAGACGTTCTCTCGGACTTACTCCTTGAACCCGCTATAATATTGCCTTCGAAAGATAGTCTCTCAATTCTATTCCTTTCATGTAAAGGAGGGATAATAGGCCGATTCCTTACGTGAAGAGAATAGAGCAAGGGAGAGTTGTTAACACCAGTTACTTCTTACCAAAAAGACCACTTCTAAACTAAGGTAAACATTCCAATATTAGTTTCAATCTACCTAACAGATTTTCTTTCAGATATTTGTTTTCTGTTTCCCTATCTCATTTGTTTACATAATACGAAATTTTCATATTACATTACAACAAGCTCTAATGTAAGGTAAGTAAGTAGTTCAAGTGAACCTAGCTATGTCCCAGAGTGAATAGAGAAGCACTGATAGGATCTGGTCTCTCCTCTGCTATGACTCTCCATTCAGCAAGGACCTTAAGCAATTGAAGCGGGGGACCTAGAACACAGATAGTCAAACCAGAACCTGAAAAGGAAGGGGAGGATAGCCCCACTGTTTCTTTAAGCCCTTGCCGCTCGAATTTGTACCTTCACGTTTCTCATCTGTCGATAGGGGAGAACAAAAAAAGTGTATAAGACGCAAAGACTCTTTAGTTAGAGTATCCTATTTTTAAGGAAAGCATTCGTCGTACTGGAAGAGCTAGGCTAGCACCTGACTTAGTGCCATTAACCTGGAGTATTGGACTATTAAAGTATGCCCAAATATAGTAATAAACTCATAGAATAGAAGAAGCATGGCAGCACCAGTCCTTAGGCCGCATGCTTGATAGCCTTGCTTCGAAAGCTACACTCAGAGTTATAGCAGCGCCTATCCTTGGATCACTCCCCAATCTGGTGGTGATGAGACAGGGTCGACTGCTGGTATTCTATTGTGCTATTCTATTGGTATTCTCTATCCCATGGCATTCTCTAGCCCAGTGGCAACGAAAGCGGGCTTTGAGTTGGTGAATACTATCTGTAAATATCCCTATTTCCTAAGAGATGCCTCTTTCCCTGCTCGTCCCGCGTACTTCTATAGTTATAGTCATAACCTTGGCAATTCCGGAGATTCAAGACCAGTCGATGATCCATCCGTTGCTCATGCTGCTGATCCCGTAGATCATATTCCCCACAGCTATTCCCGTCTCTCAAAGGCCGGGTCTCATTCGATCCCCTAATTTTTCTCACTCCATGTCTGGTTTCGAATGCCTCTCATCCCCGCCTGCCTCCACAGTGAAGCTTCCGGCCACTGCTTCCACAGCAAGACAGGAGTAGAAGTGAGTGCTTCAGGTGGATAAGCTTCGACGCTCTCAACCTGGTTTGGATCGTTTGACTATGGCTTCGTGTTCTTTACAATCATAAGCTCGATCACGAGGGTCCAAATCAGGGTCTCCATCTCGCCTTATTAAATAAAATAAGTTCGGGCAAATCTACATTTTCAGAAGTTATAGGTATAGCTCAGGAGATGGGATTGGATTCGGAATTAGAATTGGCTCTGCATCATCTGGAACTAAATAAGTTTCGGGGTCTTTATTTCATATTTAATCTGCATATGGAATTAGAACCGGGCTACCCTATGATCGTGATTTGATCATCATTAGGTGGTGAGAAACCACGCCTATGACGAAAGAAAGGGGAGCTTACGTCCGATCAAGACACCAGTCTGCCCTCTAATAGAGGGTGCTACGGAAGAAATTAGGCACTGAACTGAGGTTTAGCAGTGCTTATCACTCAGGACGGCCAGACTCCAGTCGTCGGGTTTACTGGAAGACTTGCTGAGGAGCTTAGTGCAAGGGAGCCCGAGCAAGTGGGAATAAGTTCTTCCAACTTCGGACTTTGCCTATAAAAACGATGTGAATCGGCCTATGTTAAGTAAGGGGGGAAGTAACTATTCGAAGTGGTGTATGGTAAGAGGACTAACAATAAGGGGGAAACGCAGCGATCAAAGCTTTGGTTTAGGGCCCACTTGGTTTGGTTTAAACGAAAGAAGAGATCTTTCTAGCGATTCAGTTCCTAGAGGGTTCCAAACCTCTATCCGTCTCTCTCAAGCCATTTATTTTCAAAGTAAGCTGATCCGTCTTCTGTCAAGTAAGTTAGTCACTCGGAATCCATTGGCCAATTAAGATTGCCGCAGATGAAGATCTTTCATTCCGTGCTTTGTCCCTCGGAGGTACCTGCGAATGCTTATGGAAGGAAACTTGCCCCTCGGTAAGCTCTGGTCTAACTAGTTTCTTCTTGCTACCCTATCAACTGACCGGGCAAGGCACGCAATCTCAGACGTCAGAATCTCTTCTTATCTGATATAAGAAGCAAGGACATGTTGATCTGTCTTTATCTACCAGATAGCCTCATCTTTCCCCTCTCCCCGGATCCTCACATGGAGAAAGAAGATACCTAGATCTAAGGTTTCAAAACGAGAACATCCTATCCGATAGCACCACACCGCTGGCTGAAAGAGAGCTTGCATCAATCCCCAGGTAATAGACTTTTTTAGAGAACTTCCCGGCTGGGGCCAAGACTCGATCCCTCTCTGCTTTGAATAGCTATAGTACCTCCAGACTCAGCGAGCAAGCCTTCTTTGAAGCCAGGAAAGGCCTTGGAATTTGAAGGAAGACCAGTTATTCCCTTTCTCCAAGTCGAAAGCGATTCCATACGCAAAGAAAGAGGTGAATAAATGAATGAATAAAGTCCCCCTCTACTTTATTTGAGATACATTGTCGGCGTCGAACCCACTTAAAATCTTTACTGAACTATGACGAACGGGGCAAGCCCTTTAAATTTCTTTTTTTTTGCTTTTCACTGAAACCAACACGCCTAAACATAAGGTAGGTGCTTTCACTCCGCTTTTTAGTTCGACATTCCCTTTCGCTTTCGCTTCCGGGTACAGGCTTAGATAAAAATCCTTCTTGTGTGGGATGAGATTGACCAGATGAGACAGCTGATACCGAACTACCGCTTGCATATTTAGTCCTTCGGACCTTTAAAAGTTTTTGAGAGAGGGTTGGGGAGAGAATTTCTTTTATCATTTGCCTCAATGTCACAGGTGAAGCTGACTTCCTGCGGAAGCCTAGGGGCTATGTGACCAGAGATTTTTATTCGAGATGCGAATCATAGCTATTTTTCGTACCCAAGGGATGAAGGAGAAGACTTTTCTTTCTTTCTTAGGCCTATGATGCGCGTTATCCGGTGTTTGAAAGGTAACTAGGAAGAGGCTTCCCGAAAGCATTGATTGAATGTCTATCGTTTAACATCCTAGGAAGCTACTCCTTTGTCAACGAGACTCCTTTCCTTTATAAGAAGATCAGTCTATGTCTAATGCAAAAATCCATTCCTGTTGCAGCTGCTACTGCTCTTTTCTTGATCTATCCAATAGGTCAAGGAAGTTTTTCGGATGGTATGCCTCTAAGAAAATAGTAGTTATTCATCAAGAGGGTGGGTTACGGTAAGCATAAACCTCTTTCTTTGGTATACTGAAACTCATGTCGTACAGCCAAGTAGAAAAGCAGCGAAAGAGAAATTCTCGTAGATAAGATAAAAGTTTTCTCAGAAAGATTAAGCCGGAGTCAATCAGTTGCGAGGCTTCGCCGATGTTGAACTACGCCTCGGACAGGCCGTGAACATGCTCTTCGGTATCCTCCATCTTGTTGAGCTCGGGTCGGTGCGAGACTTTACAGGGAGCTTTTTCTTACTATCTATTCTTGACTTCAATTTTCCCTTTCTTTGTTTGAAGAGGGGATTTTGTTTAGGGTGCTACCTTCTCGTTCTAAGCATCTTTTGAAGCGAATGGAACGCAATGAGTGCTACTTCCCCATCAGGCTTAACAGTCAAAGCCTTCGATGGTTGGTGGCTTTCTGGGCTTTGACCAATGCTTATCTGTCTGGTCTGTGATTAAACCAATATCTCTCCGGTCTCTCGACTGTCCGGTTAGTAGTAGTGGGTCAATCAATGTCTGTCCTTTCAGGTTCGACTGTCCTGTCTGTAACCAATGCCTGGGAATTTCTTTTAAGAATACGTTCGTATTTGATTAGAATTTCTCTTAGATTCCACCCGGCCTCGTGAGGTGAGTGATTCTTTCTTTTCGACTAGAGGAGTGCTCTTTCTTTGATTCATCGGGACCAATCGTACCAAACTCCTCGGCGACATAAACTATGAATCTTAGCTGCTTTCTTCTCACAGGTGCGGTAGCAATACCAAAGAAATAGGGAAGGCGGGGCAGTCAAGCCGCTTGGAATAGAAACTATAGACTGAATAGGAGGAGGAATTTGAAATGGAATAAAAATTGGCCTGTGTAGGTAGATGTCTCACCGATGCTTCCGTGAACCGAAACCGCATACGCCAAGCCATGTTGCAGAGAGCCCTATCAATTCAATTCTTTCTTTAACTCCGCTTCGC
Source organism: Reutealis trisperma (assembly GCA_947687605.1). Lineage (NCBI taxonomy): Eukaryota > Viridiplantae > Streptophyta > Magnoliopsida > Malpighiales > Euphorbiaceae > Reutealis > Reutealis trisperma. The sequence goes on from CANTUT010002362.1 coordinate 11,900, forward strand.
TCCCAATTAGAAAGAAAGTAACCCGATGCCTTGCCTTGGGTGATTCCTTTGGGTACGCAACTAGGCTATTCCAATACCAAGCATCTCTCCAACTAGAAAAAGGGCCATTCCCACTCAAATCGGATCTAAACTAAACAGTGGTTTTTCTTTCCCTTGAGTCTGCTTTCTTGGCTTCCTTTCTTTCCTCCGAAGCCTAAGTGAATTCCATCTTGATACCCGTACATACAGGTTTTGAGGAAGTCGTGGTAGTTCCATCTATCTTATCTGAATCGCGGTCATGAAATGTAGGAAATCCAGTTCCAGCATCATCCTATTAAGAAGAAGGCTTTCGTCTCTTCCCTTCCCCCAAGAGCTAAATCGACTGGGGATCTTAGCAGCATCGCTTATTCCTCCAACGTCTTCTTCTTTTTCAATAGCAATAGCATTGGAGTCGTTCACAAGAACTGCCTATTCTATTCCGAAACCTAGAAAGCGAGAAAGAGAAGTGCTTTAATTAAGCAGAAGTGATCAACGAAGAGTGTATGGCGAATCTCTTGGGGAGGCCTTATCTCGGGGGGTTCTTAGCTTGGCTTGCTGGTACTCAGACCCTAGTCTAACGGCTAAGTTTCTGGCTGGCACTCGCAATTCAACCTTATCACCTCGTTCGCCCTTTCAAGCCTTCCCTTGACTTGACTAAAAGGCAGCAAGAGCAGACGCTCAGGCAACAAAACCAAGGGTGGTTGGGCATGAAGGGGTAGAAGTAGGAAATTCCAATCCAAAGGCTCGCTCGCTAGGGTAATTGGCTTGGCCCCTATGCCTTTGATGTCGACGATGCTTTTGCCGAACACTGACTCCCTCCGCATTATGCGTACCCGGCCCTAGGAGAAATCTTTGTACGCCGTAGGCCTACGCCTTTGTTTCCGAAGGGCTATCTCACAAGTTTATTTCGGGTGCTTCCTGCTTTCAATCCTGCCGCTTTTATTGACTAACTTTCCTAAACAGGCAAAACAGGCTGACTTTCTTCTTTCCCGGAGGAACTTTCTTTTCAACTGAGCTGCATTGCCAATCATGGTAGTCTCGTCCCCCTCGTTTTCGATAAGACTCGAGCTACTCTCGTCCCTCTAGCCGGTGGAGCTGCTTCCTTTATTTAAGCTAACATCGAGCATCTTGCCCCCTCTCTATTCGGTCTAGCGGTTTCTCACTCCGCCCCTGCATTCCCGGTTAAGAGTTCCTTTGCTTTGGTTCACATCCTTTCCTGTTATGAAAGAGGTCTTTCTGCACCAAGCTACTTGATCTTCGATCGGATCGGGGCAGATTGTCCCCTCTCGCTCCTCTCCTGCTGCATCTGAGGGTGCGGCCACCCCCGGGTTCGGTTTACGCCATTTCCACAAAAACTTCTCCTGCCTCAAACGGATTCGATTTCGGTTTCAGCGGAATCCACTGCGTTTAATGCGCGAAACACCTTTACTAGCATCTCATAAACTCCGGTTGTTGCCCTTAGCTTCGGGGTCTTGCCACTAGCTACTTACTAAGAGCTTTTCCGCCCTCTGCTGCTTAGTCCTTTGTCTCAGAAGCTGTCCTTGGGATGCCTCTAACAAAGAGCCTTCACTCGCCCCCTTTCGATCTTGTCCTAACTATTAGGGCGAGTAAACGCCTTGATTACTAGTCGAAGTTAAAGATTCCCTACTTTCCTAGTTAGCCGAGTCATAATCCCCTCTCTTTTATCTTACTAAATATCCATTGAAATGCCATAAGAGAAGAACTCAAAGATGAAGATGCTATAGAGACTACTCCCCCTAGAGCTTGGTCGAGCATGAGCATCTTGTGCCACCTCCTCTGTTCCGAGGCTTATAGATTTATTGAGAACATCCCCCGGCCGTAACTCAGTCTCCTTGAAGTTCACAGCTTAACTCCGATAGCCGGTAGTCGAGCTTGTCCCTCCTTGAAAGAAAGGTGGACTCTTCAGCTAGAGTTTTTTCATCTCCTAAGCTTTGCTTTGAGAGGAATATCCTTCTTCGAGGGTGTGGAAACAACTGACTCTTTTTAGTCTTATCTCTTTGGCTAGCTTCTTCACTCCTTGCCCTATATTCGCTTCGAGCACCCCTATCCCTACTGGTTGGTTTAGTATTAGTACCAGACTCTTAGCTACGGCTGTTGGGGGAAGTCAGCCTTTAGCTGCCAGATCAGTCCTATCTTTAGACAGGAGAGTCGGAAAACCTGAACCTGATTCTGTTGAGGCGGAATCTCTTCCCGCTTGGAGGCGAGGATCGGGTAGCTACGTGTGCCCCTCAAAACCTTTCCTCCTTTCCTTCGAAGTCAAGCATCTCCTTCTTAGTCTAGCTCATTTACCTGCTTGACTTGCCTTGGGTTAACCCCCCCGCCTAACGGCATTCCCCGTCTCCGTCTTTGTCGAGCATCTTTCCCGGGCATTCGCAAAATCGGGCGAGTAGCTCATGCCACTCAACTCATTCCATTTTTGCTTGACTTGAAGAACCTTTCCTTGTGAATAGCTACCCTTGGTTCAGTTCATAGCGGGACCGGACGTGGAATGGTTGGCAGCTTCTGTTATTCTCCCGTCTGAAATGTGACTATCACGGAACCCCCGCCGTTATTTTGATCTTAACATAACTACGCTGACTCGTATCCGGTTGATATTGTACCCTATCAAGCTCGGCCTTGCGCTTTCTTGCCCACTCTATAATGGGGATGTGTCCGAACAATGGTCTACTAATTAAGTCCCTTAGACTTTCCCCTCGGCCTATGCCCCCGCCCTCTGCCTTGGTCAATAAGAAATTCCCGCTCTTTCATCTCCTTCTTTGAATCTTATTTGTTTAATTAATTGACTTGAGCACAAGGAATGGGCTTCTGCCTGGAAGAATGCATTCCCCTAACCGAGTTTGTCTTCATTGAAACTGGAGAAGGCACATCAACCGGAGTCAGAGCAGAGGAGAAGGCTAGGCACCGCATCGAGCTTCCCCCGGGGCTTAGAGAGAGTTGTCTCCAGGTATTCTCTACCTACCCACCTGTGTCTCCATCTCCGGCCAAGGCCAACCGAACTATTCATCTTTCTTTCCATCCCCACGGCCCCGACCAGCAAATGCAAATGAACACCCGCCTGCATAACCTTTCTCCGTTCTGTAGAAATGGATTGCGAGTTGAAACTTTGCTTGCCCACGAACAGTAAAAAAAATGGAATATCTATTCAAAAAGTCTACTTTCGTACCCAAGCACGGGATGAGACTTGACTTGCCAACGGAGATGGCGAGAAGAAAGGATTTTTCCCTGCATCGACTCGGAACTCTTGTTTAGCAGTGAACGAATCCGATCTTTTCAAGGAAAGAGGTTTTTGGTAAATGAGTTAGCTCAGGGCGTGAAAGAAAATAGTATAGAAAGGCTGACTCTTCCTGATGTTGTCGCACGAATTGCTCAAGAAGCTGTGATCACTCTACGACTTTATATGTCAAAAGTGGGAATCGTGTCACTTTCTAGTGCTAGTGCCGGTTCAAGTGAAAGTTCTACAGCAAGTCTCAAGTGCCTTCCTGTTCTAGTTCCTTCTTTACTTCACTGCTTCCCCGGGACTAGACTTTGACTAGCGTGTGTTAAGCATAGAAAGAAATTCCAGTAAGACGGGATAAGCAATTGTTGTAGGGTAAGAATGTAAGAATGAAGAGAAAGCTATTAATAAGGGAGCTTACGAAAAGGGCTATCAAACGGCTGTGACTTTCAATTGGCCTAGGTTCCCTGTCTAACATCTGAAGAAGATTCGCGGACCTATTTCATTTAAACTGCCGATAAGAAGATCGATTGAAGGAATAACTCGTCAGGCAAGGATTGAACTGTTAAGAGGTGCCTTAGCGAAAGCCTGACTCTTCTATCCCGTCTTCCCTTTCTTCTATCCAAGATAGAGTAACATCCCTTTCTAATGCCTAAGAGGATAGTAAAAGAAGGTTTAGGATGTAAGACCAGAGGATAAATCCCGAACGAGAAAGCCTTGAAGTTTAAAAACTCAAACAAACGATCCATCACACAAGGTCGGCAACACGCATTCTAAGGCCCTGCAGAGCCCTGTTAGAACGATGTCTTGCTTGCATGGGAAACTTTCCTGACAGAACATGCCTTTATTGAAGACACAGAAAGCGGAACTCTTAATGATCTTGATACCCTCGGGAATCGTATCAGACCATCTCTTTTTGCGAATGGTCTATGCCCGGAGAAACAGTTCTTAGGCATTCTTCTATCTCTCTCTCTGTTATGGAAGTTAGCATGAGACAGAGTTCTATGGACTTTATCCTAATTCTTTAGAGAGAATAGAATGCCTATCAGAGTTTAGCAGACTGCCTTTCATTACCAACCCAACCAGCAAGACTTTGTTTCCAAGACCCGCGGAAAACCCGTGTTGAGATGGGTTTGAATACGATTCTTAGTCAAGGAGGTGTTTCGGTGGTTTAAATGCGGGAAAACGGCCATATCAAAGGGATCAGAGAAAGAGACTGGGTTTTCTCTCTGTCAACAGGCTTAAAGAGAAGGACAGCAAAGAACAAGCAGGAATGTTGTAACACAACTCTCCAGATCTTCTAACCGCTTCGCCCCTTGCCCGAAGGTAGACCTCATAGATAAGACAAAGATCTGACTCTCCCGAGAAGGAAGGCTTTGACTTATTCGCGGGAGCGGGTGAAGTTACCTGTTAGTTAGGCCTAGAAGTCAGGTACGACATTCAGCTGTGGGTGTGGGGAAGTCTCAATCCATCTCACATCATCGCTATTTTCTCTGCCCTTGCGAGAAGAAAGATCCTCCTTCTTCTTTATTAAGCCATAAGGAGAAGGCGGGGAGGTGCGAACAAGAGGGAGAGCATCATAGAAAGTAAAGAAGCTATCTCATGACTCCGTAGACCACCTCCTCCAGTCGATCCTACTACTGATCAGATTCTCAAGAGCGACTTAGGGTTTTCACATCAGGAAACTCATTAGTATTAGAAGGGAGAGGTTCAAGATGGACCTCTGGCTCCTTTGGGCATAGGATTCTTCCTTCTTTAAGCTTTAAGAAGAAAGGGATAAGGCTGATGCCATTAAGGCAATGAAATTGACGAGGAATAGTAGTTTGGCAGCTAGAGAATCAGCAGTTACTCTTCTTACTGTTCTCGAATCCCTTCTTCGCATTCTTCTTATACGAAATAGTTAATCCGATCAATAGCAAGAGTGCTGTGGGACTGATGACTGTCCTCTTGATACGGATTTTCCTCCCTTCTTCCCCTCTCCTCTCAGTCAAAGTTGTTTCGGTCGGTGAGCCTATGTCCTTTATTAAGGGAAGTTTACTTGTCCAATAGTTGCTAAGGCCCGTGAGCCTAATCAGTCAACCATACATCGGTAAAAATGGAGATGGAAAGAACCTCAACAGGGTTAACTTCGAGTTAAGATTTAGCCGTTGCAGGAACTGTTCTAGTGGTTCAAAAGTAGGGTCCCCGAATAATAATCTGAGAAAAGTGATTCAAGTTCAACATAGTACGTGAGTCGCTCACCTATATCCGTCCCAATACTTGATCTTTATGGTAGTCAAGGAGCAGCCAAGGGAAGGATCGATGTAATTGAGAAAGAAGAAGACGAATAAATGGGTAGGGAAGCCAAGGCAAGCGCATAAGAGAGCTAGCTTGTATAAGAGTCTTAAAAAGAGGACTCAAAAAGGTCCAACTCGTACTAAGGCTATCGGTACTACTCTTCCTAAATTCCTAACGTGTATAAGGTGTCTCCTATGTTTATTGTGTCTAACAGTAAGACCAGCTCGTCCCTTAAGCTAGATAATCTCCCAGCCAATGGGCAAGCTAGTTCTTTAGCAAAATCAGTAGTCTTTCAAGCAAGCTATGGATAAGAAGGATAGGTCAAAGGTCAAGGACCTAAGCTATTTGAGTTCAGACTTTAAGCCAGAAAAATTCCTTTTCCCATTGATCCTCTTGAAGAAGAAAAGCTAAACCTATCTAGCTCTAGTAGTAAGCGCATCGACAAACCCAATTGGAGTTCTAAGCTAAGCCCCTTCTTTCAATGTCATGCCAGCCGAGCCAGTAGACGTCTTAAGGTAAGCTCTTCCTGTTGCAGCAGTGTCTGTTGTAATTTCTGGGAGTTATGTTCCAGCCTTTACAATTGCAATTGCTAGACCAGAAAGTGTTTTGCCCACTATTTACATTAACATTATAGGAAAATTGGATAGTGCTCTTGCCCCTAGTCCTATTGTGGGAGTAGGAGTCTTTCCTCTGGCCGTTGAGAGTTCAGCCATTAGAGTGCTTCGTAGGCAGTGCTTTCTCTTATTTTGAGGGCTCTAGAGCAAGAAAAGAGATAGGCAAGCATATCTTCTTGAAAAAGGCTAGTTTTCAAGCTCTTATCTTTCTTATTTCTTTCGGCAATGAATGAAGTAAGTAAGCAAATGAGATAGCTTAGATTGGCTAGTAGTTCTTCTCCTTATCATAAGAGTCATTTCATACCTGGCTTGCTCTATCAAAAAAAGAAAAAAGAGGAAATATAGTTTTTTTGCAAGCTGATAGAGATGCCACAGCTCCATCTGAAGGAAGAGCCAGAGATGAATCCGGATAAGGGATTGGAGGTAGATCCGGGGACCCGAAAGAGCTCTGCGGCGGTCGGTCTCTCACTTCATCTCGATGGTATTGTAGTCTAGTTTGAAAGGAACTTACTCAAGGACTGATAAGCTCGAACGAGCAGCAGCTGCCATGCCTTGAAATTCATCCCAACAACCGGAGAGATAGATAGATGGAGCGGATAGAAGAACTGGCCTACCTCTCCTAACTGCAACTGTTATCGCTGGTTGAACTGGCTAAGCCACCTCCGCCATATAAGCTTAATTAGCTCGCCTCGTCTGGTGTATACGGATCGAGAATCTGGTATCGGTGGATGGCTGAGCAGCTTTGTTCGGATTCGTGAGGGAGCCTTCGTCTGAAAGGACGGTAACCTGAATCCAAGCCTTTACAGAAAAGATTCATATTTAGCCCAAAAACGGGAAGATTGGAGGAGATCAATTAACACAAGGGAAGCCATCCAAACATTGACAGTCTCCAAGCTAGGAATGCGCTTCGATATAATAATCAGGGGGACCATCGACTTCGCCACACTCGACTCCCAACGGCATAGAAAAGAAGGGCTCTTCCAAGGTTCGTGACTCAATGCCAGGTTCGGTACGGTTTGTTACAAGGGGCGCCCAAGATGCATGCTTGCCTGGACGATTGGAATCTGTATTCGATACTTCGATTTCCACCCTCCTAAAATAAAGAAGGAATGGAAGCTTGAGCTCAATCCACCAGTGGGCGAACCTATGACTTCAATATTCCCAGGCTTGAGTCTCGAAGATGAACGACCTCAATATCCGATCACACACGAGACTCGCCTGGGCTCTCATCGAGACCAAGTAACTTCTCTCTCCTTAACGTCTGGTACCCTTGCCTTGCCACTCTGCCTGTCTTCTTGTGGCCGGGTCGGGTCATTCTTCACTCCTATTACAAGGGAGACCTCTCTTCGCATACCGACCCTCCAGTTAGTTCCACTTCTGGGGCGAAGCTGAGCACTCGGAAGGGCCTGCAGTGATTTTTAACATGCTTTTCCAGCCCATATCTTCCCATCTCCGGTCACATGAGCTTTCGAGAGCCCGGTCTGGATCTAAACGATTTTTTATGTATGTCTCATGTCTTTCAGCTCAGCGGGATCCAGAGAAAGACAGACCTATCTACCAGTTCTAAGTGGCAAGATCAATCAAACAAAATAGGCTCAAGAGAAGGACCAGTTTTCTTCATTTTATATATCCCATCGTATATATCGTAATATAACCCTTTTTTCAAATCAGAAAGTACCCTCTCTATTCTTAGGTAGGCCTGCACGTTTTAGGTTATCCGGAAGGAATGGAATTGATTGGAGCTTAACTCAATGTAGTGCACTCGCTACCTTTACCTTTAAAGGTGAAGGAAGGTAGTCACTGCTGCTCTCTTTGCTGCTTGAAACTAAGGCGAAAAATCCATTGGACTAACTCGCCACGTGAAAGCTTGAGTAAAGCAAGGAAAGAATTCCCTCATACGTTCTGTAACGAAGGCTTGCTATTGAGCTACGGAGAGCTCCTTAGTTATAGTTCTGCCCTTTCAAGATATACCAATCGTAAAGGTACGAAACTACGCTATTCAAAGCATCTCGAAAAATCGAAGAGTTTTAATTAAGAAGGGAAATCTTTATATATTAGCATTCGACCTCTTTTTCCTAGTACTAGTAGTAGTCCTAAAAAGCCCTCTCCCTTTATTGACTCCAATCGAACTCCTAGCCCTTGGCCTACTCTCACTTTCTTTCACTGGCTGTCTCACTGACGAATCTCCTGCCTATTTTACGCTTTCCTCCTTGCTATTTGAAAGAGTGCTTTCTGCGCCTTATAAAAGACTACTTACTGGCAAATTTAAGAAAGAAAAAGCCCTTAACATGGACTCCACGATAACTAGCTTGACATGGGAAAGAAACCCCAATTTCCAATTTTTAAAATAAAACTTGAATGGCAAGGAATAGTCTTTCAAAAAGAAAGGGGTTGGATCTATTGAATGAGATCCAGGAGACAGGGCTGGGAGGTATGAGTCGAGCGGATGCAGGGAAGCCCAGGCAATCCGTTCCTATCAATCATTCGTCAGGAAGCAGTGGAGAAAGAATCGTCACCTTGGTGATACTTGTCGAAGCATGATGCATGCGAAGAATGTACAGCCGGGCCGACTGTATCGCACTTCAGAGTGTGCTGGTGTGTCTGTTACGTGTTTGTACCCGAGCAGCTGCGGACGAAGCTAGAAAAGAAGGCTATCAGGTGCCTCTTTATCGGCTAGGATTCGCAAAAAAAAGGGAAAGGGTGGAGTTGTGTGGATCGTACCACCAAGAAAGCATATATCTCTTGGCACGTTGTCTTTGACGATGCCTCGTCATGGTGGTCTACTGAGTGAGAAAGAAGTCGTCTTGGTATTGGATTACTGGCGAGCATATCAGATTGAGTGAAGTGAGGATATCTTGGAAAAAATTTGGCATGTAAAGAAGATTCTTGTGAAGTGGAAAACCAAGCCAATGACAAAGAACACAACACATGGATTATCCCGTTTGAGTTGGATAAAGCATGAAAAATGCTTAAAATAAGACTCGAAAAAGACTCCTGTCCTCTCTGCTCCCATACAAGGAAAGCTAGAAAGTTCGGGGTCGCTAGGAGCTCATCCGGCGCAGCATAATGACTCATCTAGAGTCAGACGTATTCTCTTTTTTATATCCGCAGCATGCTTGTCAAGGCAGAATAATCTTCTTCACCGATTCGATGCGATGGATTTGACTAGCCTTGATCTTCGGACGTCAAGAGTCAAAGAAGCTGAGCTGAGACACATGTCTTGGCTCACACAATTCGCCAAAAAGAAAAGATCCGCTACAATTCCTGATTCAGAATAAGCACTTGTCGTTGAAGAAATTCATTGGACCTCACTAGGAAGGAGAGGGTCTTTGACTAAAATAAAAGGTGAAGGGGGAGAAAACTCGACCGAAACGGGAGAGCGCCGCATTGGTTCAACTGTGACGAGAGGGCGCTAATCAGCTGCTCTTCTGCGGAGCAAGCAGGGAGCGTAGGATTGTCTTACTTATTCAATTATTTCGTATGCTCGACTTCTTGTATTGGAAAAGGACTGACTTTAACTTTAACGATAAAGGACGCGGACCGCTAAGGTTGTAAATGACTACTCATGGGTTTCAAATCAAATCGATGTCCTGGGTTGGAATGGAAATTCAATCAATGGGTTTCGCCGCTGTAGAATGAATGCAAATAAGTACATTATACATTCTAACAAGAACCTTTTATGAGATAGCTCTTGAACATATGCTGGAAGTAAAGGGTAAGACATCATTTCCGTCCGAAAGGTCTCTTGAAGATTGTTTCCGGGTGGTTCTTGGGGAAGAGCCGTTATTCTTAGCGATGTTTTCTTTATCTTTATCTTTAGTTTATGGTTTTTCGAGTAAATTTCCCTGCATCTTCATAGATGGTTAAATGCAGTCATCAACTAGAAGAGAAAGAAATAGGAAGAAATAACTCTAGCAACAAAGAGTGAAAGAGAACTCCTAATAGTAAGAGCAGCCCTTCGTATAGGAAGGTGTAGTAGCGAAGCCATTCTTTGAGAATTTAGGGCTATTTAAAGAGCTGAAAGTGGAAAAAGGGTTTGTGCAAAGGAAAGGCTGCGTCAGTTTCTCTTTCCTGGCCTAATTTCTCTTAGCATGGATAACCTACCAAGCAAGAATAGGCAGGGCAGGGACATCTAGACTAGCCAGGAAAATCCACAAATCGAAGGAAGCTAGGAATTTTAATTTCGTTTATAGTAAGAGCTGGTAGAATAAGCTGCAGGCCAAGGCCTTAATCCAATCCATAGATGGCGCATTATTAGATAAAGAGTTTAATATAATACATTGGAAGACGGAAAGCTACTCTTGCTTGTCAGGACAGGACCTTCCTTACCGGCCTGCTGTTCTGTTTGCAATAGAATCACAGGTCTTGTCTAATGAATTTTTTTTCCAAGAAGAGTTGAATCATAAGCAAAGCATGGAATCGGATAAGCAACTGAACTGCCTTAAGCCTTAAGAGAGGGCGCCAAAGAACACGCCAAGGTAGCTATTCTAGCCAAGCTGCTTCAAACCTCAGGAATGAGAGCAAGCAAGTTCGAATTAAACGTCCGAGCTGTGGAGAGAACGAAAAGTCCACAGATCACCTAATTGACACCAACAAGTCAAGGACTTGTACTTTATGACCCGAAAAAATTTCTAAACTATTAGCAGGAGTTTAGTTTAGACTGCGGCGGTTAAGAAATTGAAGTCTTCTTCAAAAGAGGAACTAGCCCATCAATCAATATACCATGAAGTTAGAACATTTGTACCTGCGTCATTATTAAGATAGATCAAGATCCATAATATCAAAAAATTTACCCCTTTTATTTAACTTAAAATAAAAAGGAAAGGAGAACTCTAACTCCCAGGCGGCAAATCGAACCTGCCAAATGAAAATGACGCCATCCTTATCAAAAAAAAACTGAATAATGGATAGATTACATAAGGCCGTTAGCTATTCAATCTTGCTATAGCATTATAGCCTAAGTAGATCAATATAAGATAAGGGCTCATACAGATTTGCACCAATTTAAAAGAGGCCAAAGCCCCGATAGATATAGAGAATAATTTAATTTAGTTTCAGCGTGGTTAGCTCTTTTCCAAGTCCGTGTGAAAGAGTAAAAAGTTCGTCAGCAACTTATTTAGATAATAAAATAGATAGACATGCCATGATAGAATCTCTGAAAGAGTTTTCAACCACTCACGCAAGATTGTCTATTAGAAATGTGAACTTGAAAACGGATTTTCTAGTTAAACCTTAATAGCAAGAGGTGGATAGGAGCCCGAGCCGGGCGTACCCTCGAAATGAAGGCGATCTGACCGGTTGCACGAGGCTATATTCTTTCAATCAAGCCCATGCTTACGGGCCCCTATTCTGTTCTGTTTTTTGCGTTCTAGTTGAAATGGATGTACTTTCCCCAAGATAATCTTGGTCCCTTCAAGGAGATCTAATAGTTAAATAATCTATCTCTTGTACCTTCGGTCACTAAATGGAGATACTCCTACCATATTATATTAATGACGATATAATGTGGATATGGTTACATACAAAGGACATGGATCTTCGCATGGCTGTCCCTTTCTCCTCACCTCGCTCCTTGGAGACCACTTGTGCTGCATGATGGTTGCCTGCTCTTTCTTTCGATGGAGGGAAGCCCTTTCAATCCTGTTGGTTCTGCCTCAAGTGATCGTATTTGCCCCGCTCTTCGCTCTGTACAGAGAGAGAACCACTACGGTCCATTGTCAGTTCCAAAACATTCTATATTACTGGCTATTGGCTATCGATCTCTTCCCGACTCCGGTCAAAGCACTCGAGAACTCTTTGATGCTATCCCTTGTAAAGGCATGTCGCTCTACCTATCTCGCTTTCGATCTGTCTTTCACATTGGACTCCTGCAAGAATATTTATTATACGGAAATTCTGCTTTTCCTTAGCTACACAGTAGCCGCTATAATCGCATACCATTCACTTTGCTTTAGGGACCCCCGTACCATTAGGAATTAGGCTTCTTGCCTGACTCTGTCTCTTGAAAGGTAGCTATAGCCGTTGCTATAGTATGGATTCTTACTTTGACCAATGGATTGGAATGCAAACGATCTCTGACCTCTGACAAAGATCATAATCTAGGGGTTCTCCCATATAACATAAGAAATAATGGAATCAAAGCCTTCAGTAAATGTCTCAAAAACGCCCCTGACTGAAAAAGGCTACTCCGTGTGCAAAGAGCGAAGCCCTATCGTACGAGTGAAGCTCAAAGCAGGAATCGGCAGGGAGTGCCTATATATATATATTAGACTAGCTGCTGATTCGATAGCAAGAGTCATTCATGCTCTGTAGCCGGAGTAGATAGATTCAAGGGGCGTAGCGAAGATTCAATTTCTTTTGACTCTTTCGAGAAGGGAAGAAGAATATCACCAGTTGAGGAGATTGATTTGACTCTTTCTCTTCCCAGGAAGGAGAAGATGTGAACACAGGCAATAACTCTTCCTTCACTGAGAAAGGGAGCGAAGTCACCTCCGGATTAAATTAAATGATTTGGGAGCTCATACCCGGAGAAAGGCTTACTAAGCCGAATTCTCCATTGCCAATCCTGTCAGGAATCGATTGAATCACAAAGCAAAGAGATATTATATTATCTTATATGGAAGAAGATCAAACTAGGGCTATTTGAACTAAGCCGAATCTGTGGACATTCCATTAGCATTACTTTCATCGCCTCAAGGCACCGATCTTACTGTTGAAGAAAGAACTCCGAGTGAACAAATCCCTATTAGCTCTGAATCGGTAGGCTAAGTAAGTACTTTTCTTCTTAGGCTAGCTAGTAAGTAACGTAGACGTAGTTGGCAAGGCTTTCCTTTCTTGCTTTCCTAAGTCCCTTTATCCATATGGATTGAAAAAGAGTTATTAGGCCCGTCATGGAAAGAAACTACACCAGGCTCGTTAGATCAAGGGAAGGGCTCGCGTAGATAAATTACCTGAACCATGCTTTTCCGGTCTAAGACCCTTTCGTTTCGGAAGCAAAACCCAGAACAAAGAAAGATGGAGGGGCCAGCAGTTAGAACAGACAGATAAGAGCACATAGCATCACTTACATCAGAAGTGGGATCACTCACTTAAAACCTTACTACGCCAGCAGGAAATTAGCAACTAGTAAACTTACCCTACTGGAGACCTCCCCGGGGAATCCTTTGAAGTACTATACATCCATCCGGAATAGACCTTAGTCTTGAGCCCCTATGCTCTTGCCTTAGTGACATCCGGGTCAGGTTATGTGGGAATTGGATAAACCGAAGCAATTGCAGAGTTTCAAAGAGCTCGAGTTGCAGACGATTCCCCGCTCGGATAAAAGTCTGCTGACACAACGTCCAAATAAGCTCCCTCAGTAAAGGAATTAACCCTTCGATCGGAAAAAACTAACTGTCTTTTCAACTGAGCTGCATTGCCACGTTCCAACTCTCCTTTCAGTCTTCTTTTCATGCCCACAGATCTGCTATTGGGTTGTGACAGTGAATCAGATGAATAGATTGTATCTCTTTTTTCAATCGGAATTGATAGAGCGGATTCCCCTAAGGTTGAAAGAGCTATGCTAGCATTGGTCACATAGGCTTGAACCGCTTAGGCTCGACTCTTTGCAAGAATGCCTTGTGAAAGAATAGGGATAGGCCAATTAGACTGATTTAGTGAAGTATGCCATCAGTAGCAAAGTCGGCTGTTCTCGAATCATCTGTGGCACTTGCTCTTATTCTTTATCTTTTTCTTTCTGGTGCACGAAGGGTCTACTATCTTGTCTTCCTTTAGGGCAGTTTCCAAAGAAACCTCCTCCTTCAATAGCTTCATCAGGCCAGCTAGCCCAGGTTGCTTCACCATTGGAGCATGCTGCTCCACTTCCATAACCCTTAAACCAAGGGACTCCTCCCATCCAGGTAAAGCCGTGTCCAGAGGCACAAATCAACCTATCACCTCTGGTAATTGAGCATCCAGTTCTTATCACTATCCCAGTTCCACCAGCTCCCCTAGGATTGCCTATCATAGCAAATGCTAACCAGTTGCCTAGGACAATCCTTAGGTCAGGTAGGGTACTCCCATCCTGAGCACACGGCACAACGAGAACAACAAGAAAGAGAGAGAGCCATAAGACCAGACGCCAACAACTTATGACTTGTTAGGACAACTCAATACGACTCAAGCCTCCATATCCATCCTAGAGCTCCTACAAACCTCTCCTAAGCACCAGGAAGTTTTCAAGAAGTTCTTGGCCGATGCCCGGGTACCTCTGTGGAAAGCACCCCTACTGACCTAGAGAATGTGGTAGGAATTCTCACTGCACCGATGGCCATATCCTTCTCAGATGATGACCTACCCAATGGTAAGCTATCTCCCCATATCAGAGCCCTGAACTCTTCTTATCGGCAATCGTTCTATCTCTCGAGTTCAAAAAACCCTCAACATCTGCCCTCTATCCACGCTACGCTGCGCGCCCTTGACATTTCTGAGGACTCTCTGGCTCCTTCTCCCGTGTACATCACCGCTTATGATAACTCGAGAAGGCCAGCAAGAGGCAGGCTGATTGCCGATGTCCAAGTAGGCCCTTTGATCCTCAGTACCACCTTCTCTTTCAGATCCTCACTTCATTCAACTTACTCCTTGGAAGGCCTTGGTTGCATGAGGCCGGATCCTCCACATACCATCAATGTTTAAAGTTTCCGTTCTGAAGTTCTATTGTTAAGGTCTCTGCCGAAGTTCAACCGGCATTGACCGCAGATTGCGAGAACGTGAGCTTCATGCCATCTATAGAAGTAGGAGGTCAGTTCGTGGCACTAGTTGGGGGGGATTTTTAGCCCCTTCATTATTATTAGTAAGATAGGTTGCTGTTGCTTTCTGAAAGTCAAGTTTCTCGGCTTGCTTGTAGTTTAATGTAGGCCTTCAATACGCCTTCTTTTGGTACAGCCCGGATTGCTCACTCACTTTAAAAAAGAACTGGCTTTCTTATCACTGACAAACTAGGCTGAAGAAACAGATAGTGGCTGGAGGCTCTATGAGACCTGGTGGAGCCAAGACACACGAGTCTGGAGTGATTGACCTGATTCGAGACTCCCTCCCTTCCTGCAGCATGATACGAGGCGTGATAAACCTTTTTATCATAGAGTAGGAGACGAGCAGCATTCTAGACTCGACGGTGTCCGGAGGCCGGATTCATCTGGGACCTCACTAGTTGCACGAACGAGTAAGGGGTAAGTCCCGTCTAGCCGGCAAATGGGCACACCCGGCTCTGTTCGGTGGGGAGGTTCGTCCTCTAGAGGCCCATAGATTCCTCGGGTTGGCGTTAGTACCCTATTCCTATCTACAACCATAGATTCAGTTTATCACTAGTCACGTGTGATTCATTCGGGACTGCATATGGTCCAGATGGGTCAGCCGCGACATTAAGATTGAACTATGACAGCTTGAATAGGAGAATTCGCGCTTTAGACTGTAACCCCAGTTCTCCTCCTGACAATGAGGCAGAGGGCTCGAGCTCCCTGAGTTACCAAAGGAGAAAAGGCAAAGAAGTGGCCCCGTTTCGGTACGGGCTGCCTTGACCAAGCGAAAGGAGCGGCGAGACTCCGAGTCAGGTTGACATCTCTCAAACAAAAGACCAAGATTGAGAAAGTGATCGGTTTTTCTCTTCATATGCTCACGAATTGGATTCGAACCAATATCAAGCTACTTGCCCGATAGTAGATTAGATCGTGAGTGGGTCTGTCGTCCTCCTCATTATAGTCCTCCTAAAATCAATAGCATTTCGTCGAAATATATCCTGTCTTTTCACCGCTCTGTGGGTAGTCCTATGCATAGTCAGTACTATAGCCCCAATCATGGCTACTAATAAAATAAGACTAGGAACCAAAAACCAGACGAAATAGTAGGTATAAAGTAAATTGCCCAATGTTTCCAAATTAGTCCAACTTCGTACCTTTCCGGCATAAACTGTATATCTCAGAGAGGTCGTATTTCTTTGGGTTGGTAGTAATGGAATGGTTTCATTATCTAAAATGAAGAACATTTCCCACCAAAGGATCAGTCCAATAATACCACTCACTGGTAAATAGCGCAAGACTTCTTCGTGAATCTCCGCTATTTGAATATGGAACATCATAACAACGAATAGGAATAAAACGGCTATAGCTCCTATATAAACTACTGGGAAGATCATAGCGGAGAAGTCGAGACCTAACAAAAGAAGTAAACCTGAAGTATCGCGAAAGACTAGGATGGGAAACAAAACGGAATGTACCGGATTTTTAGCACGTGCAACCATCAAACCAGAGACCAAAGCAGGGCTCGACAAAACAGAAAGTATCATGGTACGTCGTCCTTCCCTGAAATGGAACTTTCATACTGGAGCAAGAACTAGCATGAAAGTCGATCTATTACGACCAGCGCGGTTGTTCGTATTTCATTTTCTTTTTCCCTTCTTAGAAAGCACTCACTGAGTTACTTACGGAATCTCAAATCTCTCTCGACGCCGAGAATTTTTTATGTGTCCAGGTCGATTAGAGGTTCGGTTTGCTTCTCCCCTTTAGCGTTCTGGGCCCCTGAAAAAAGAAAGAAACCCGAAATCAAAAAGAAAGAAGAGAAATTTGGCCATGTTTCCCGAGAGAGGCCGCTTTCTCTCAGGCCATCAGTCTTCTACTTCTAGTCGACTGCTCTATGACGGGCTTCCCTGTTTCCTGGGCTCTGCTCGCTCGTCTACGCTCCGACCCAGCAAGTAATAATTGAAATGAATTTCACCTTGCCTGCTGCATTAAGATTTAAAACTTGTCGTCAAAAAAAAGGCAATCAATCAGAATTAAGAAAAAAAAATGGAAATAGTGACTAGATGGATCCCTATCTTTATCTCTATCCACGGAGATACCTATCTATATGGATAGAAATCTATCTATGAATCGATCTATACTATCCTCTATCCGGTCCCTATGAGCGACTACGCCGATCTTTATATGTTTTGGCCACGTCCGTTTCCGCTCCGAAGAGGAAGGTTTAAATCTTTCAATCTTATGTCGTGAGGGATATGACCTATGTTAGGTCCATAAGATACCACAGCTTTTAGTGTTCTATGATTCACCTCCGAATAATGAGTAGGTAGTTCGATCCTTTTGATTCTTCTCTTCATAGTAAACTGATGGGGGCATGCGGAGCAATAGATCGAATTACTATATAAAGAAGAGTTGTAAACTATAGGACTTCCTACTCGAATAAGAAGATTTCGGTTTTTCTCGTTCCTATCCTTGGCAAAGGATAGCGATGATTTGAAATGATATAAATTTCTCTTCATTCTGTTGTGCTCAGCGAAGGAACTGCCTAAGCATACTTTTTCGGATCCAAACTTCTTTGTTCTTTCTAAGTCTTCTTCTTGCATAGAAGAACGCAACTGTTGCAAAAACCGGGATTTTAGTAGTAGGCGACATCCCCTCTTAGTTTTGAGTAGGTGGAACCATTCTGTTTTGGTTCTTCTCCACATTCTTACCGGGTGATCCAGGAATTTGCCTATTATTTTTTCAACTGATATTTCAATATAGAAAGATCTCCTTATTTCTTCACCGCGGATTCTTGCGTCATTTTCTTGAAAAGATATTATATCACCGTGGGACACTTTCAAATGAGTAATGCTTACCATTCCATTATTCACACAAACCCTTCGATGACTTATCGGCTGCCTTGCTTGAGGAACAGTTTCACAAAAATGGAGACGAACCGGAATAACGTCCAATCTTGTTTCTGGATTAAGTAGAAAAGGGATATATGAAGTTCGTTCTGTTCCTCTGTGCATCTCTGTGATGGGTAAATCCCCATGAAAAAGGGGCAACTTTCGTGTAGTTTGTGATTGGATGTAACTGTTAAGATTTTCTCTCGGATAAATCTTTCTCTTAATATCTTTCTTCTTGTTCCTCAATCTTCGGAGAATGCGGCGTTGTATTATTGTAAGTTCTCTCTTCCGAACATTTCCTGAAAGTAGACGACAAGTTTTAAATCTTAATGCAGGCACGGCATCTCTCGTTGAATCAGTCTTTTTCGCCACATCGAGGCTTAGGGAGTTGAACCCCAATTCTTCCACGACCTCCAAGAAGAACAAGCAAGAACGAGACTAAAACGCTATAACAAAGGAGCATAGCCATTGATCTTCTTATATGAAATTTCGATTGCTTTTTTTTTTACGAAATTCTCTTTATTTTTTCCCCTTTCCTATCAGCAAAAAAGAGGCTGACTCTATAAAATAAAGAGAGTGAAGTGACCTGTAAACGAATGAAGTGAATCGAGTAAATGGGGATTTCATTTCGAGCCAAACTCTCCAGCCCACATTTATATACGAAATGAGTTCGACCTCTTTTTTTCAGACTGAATACCAATCTCGATGATAAAGATAAGCAGGTTACGATCAGAGCCCTAGCGGATTCCCTAGCTTTTTGGGGGTCCTCGGGCTAGACTTAGACTTTCTACAACGACATCCAGGCCTTGCTCTATTATCACGACATGGACTCGAGGACTTTCTTTTTTTCAGTAGCAAGGTGATTCTATTGATTTATGGATTGTGTTTGTATTCAGTAGGGTCTTGTTATGCCCATAAGTCACTCCCTTAGACAAGTTCCACTAGATCACCAAAAACTCTTACTTTTTGTATTGAGCCTGTCGATCCTTTCCTACGCTAGAGCCCGCCGGCTCCCTGTAGACGGTCCCAATAGAAAAAAGACGAGCTGCTAAGCTAACATGGAACGAGTCTCTCTTCCCGCTGGTCGCCTTAGTTTAGTTCAGTCGAATGAGTTTTGAGAGGCGAAACCAAACCGCCTTACATCTATACAGCCTCGCTTCCAACGAAAGGAATTCTGGTCTTTGCTCCTGATATTCCGAAATTGAGGATCAAGCTTTCGTGTGTCACTGATTTAGGGTTTCTCTTTATTGTCTGTAGCAGCGCGGTTGGATTCTGCTCGTTCGTGGGGGTCTCCCTTTATGGATGGAGGGTATAGCCCTAATCCTTGGTCCGGTTTTGCTGTTGAGGGTAACGAAAAGCTAAGCTCTAGGTTGGTTGGTGGGCGATCGGAATTTCACGAAAGCTGCTCGTAGAACCGACAAAGCAGCATCAAACGTGGGTGGAAAAGCATAGCCAAGCACCTGAGCGGATGAAGTTCTGTTCCTGAAAAAGAACCAAACGATAAAGGAAAAAGGTCCGCTAGTATACGCTATTAGGGCGCGGAGCTCGTTCTATACAACCATTGTCTTTGCGAAGGTTCGAACGGAATGTCGGGAAGTTCGTTCCTTAGCCTAGAAACTCACTCGGAATCCGCTAATCAGTCTTTGAGCAGTAGTCATCAGATCTTGTCGGTCGACGCCCGCTCTCGAGTTGTCCTGTCCTTGTGTGGAGCTCGACCCTAAAAGTTAACTGAGCAATTGCAAATCATGACATTCCGGAAGCTTCTCTACCGCGCCTTTGCCGTGAGGCGGGAGTGAAGTGGAATTATTCAACTTAGCGCTCGTGCGGAGTCTAGTTCATCGTGTAAATGGGGAAAAGGGTTGAGTCCTTCTCAACCGATAAAGAGAGCAAAAAAAGAATTTATTCTTAGCTGTGAGCACCAATCGTCAAATGTTCGAAAGACCCCAGATTCGGCCACCGACCGATATAATCCAGTCTGGAATCTTCTTATCCTCTTTTGTTTTGAAGGGCTTTATTCTCGAAAGGACTCTCTTAGTTTGCCACCTACTCATGATGCTCTTTCATACACTACAAGCATGCCCACTCCTTCCTACGAGTCTTCATTTTCACTTCTTTCTTACAGTATAGCCCCACTTCCTTCTTCAACTATAAAGTCAGAGCTCTCACTTTCTATATTAAGTCACGGAGGCTACAACTGGGACTAAAAAGAGAGTCCCTGCGGGTGAATCCTTGGACACATGGGGATAATAAAGCTTCTTATCCTTTTTGGGGTAGAAAACAGAACTGGTTGAATTAGAGAGGTTACTTAAGAATAAGAAAGCGGGTGCCCATTAGGAGATGACTGACAGCCAAAGCTTCTCGTTCTTTTCCTTTCAAGTGCCTATACCTGAGAGTTCTCTCCATTAGAAGATGCCAGTCTGACCTGACTCTGTACTTGGTAACAATCCCTTCTGTGCACACTTCCTTCTCGTTCGATTTCAAAGCCCCTCAAAGCCTTGCTTACTCTTACTTCATTTCATGCTTCAAAGCAGAGTTTCCTTCCCTATTCAATTTCCCCTGGGATCACTGAACTCACTTTCCCGCATCTCGTCTGGGGATTAGATTAGTCCTTGCCGTTCGTGCCTTCCATTGGGGGAGCTTTCATCCTAATCCCGTTCACTCTTTAGTTGAAATGTCCGCTAGATTGCTAGCTAAACTAGAGTATGCCTACCAATCAATTATTAGAGAGTCTTCCTCTTATTCCTATAGGGTTCATTCCATGAATTCTAAGATATCCAATCGGCTGTGAACCTGAGCTAATTCTTTTCTCTATTGTACCTGAACTTAATCTCCAACCTTCATCTCATCCTTACGCGGCACACTGACTATATTCCGCAGAGGTTGGCCAATGCATTCTTTTCGATCTTGTACCCACGGTGAGCCTCAATTGATCCATATCACAATCACAAATTCTCCACAAAGGAGTCGGAGTCCGGTTCCGTCAGTCTCCTGTAGCTTCAGTATGTTAGCTCCTCTGTTAGCTAGTGGCGCACGTAGGCTTTTCATCTTCTGTTTGCTCCTCCGCTTGGGCCTACGTGACGGAACACCATTCAACGTCAGTACTACATAGAGAGTCTCTGGCCCTGACTACACGGACTACACACCATTCAACACCACTTGACGTGACGGTACTACAGTTAGAGATTCCGTAGAGCGCTCAATCCGTTGCTTGTTCGTTCGGTAACGTTGCTTTATCGCTCCAGCAAGAAAACGGCTGCGCTACCGCCTTTACTATTTTAGACAATTAATGCTTTCGCGCAGCGCTCCTGGAGTTGCTTGTTCCTCGTAAACTAGGTCATCAAGTTAGCTCCTCTCCTGTTACGTCAAGTTCCCTATCTCCACTCAGTGTCTCTCTTTCATTTCCTTAGTGCCTATACCGGAACTGCCAATTTCATACATACAGAACCGACGTTTATTACCTCTTTAGGCTCCTACACACAAGCGAGTGTAAACTCGCGATCTGCTGAGCGGCCTATTAAAGAGTTTTGTTTCCTGCAGCTACACCCCCCCTTCCTACAACTATATATCTGTAGGCCCAGCTAACAGAGGCACTTACTTTCTTACCGAAAGAAGGATTTCAAAAGAGTACCGCTTCCCAAGACCTGCCCAAGAGCCGAGTAACTGAAACATTCTTCTATGTTGGTTTGCCGTTAGTCTTCTATGTTGGGCGGCTGGCGTTACGTTATGGGTAATTTTTGATTCCCTACGGCTTGTTAACAGAGGATGAAAAGCAAACAGATATAGGGTCCGCAGGAGGTAGCTGAGTGATATTGGTACTTTGGCCAGGTCTCCTTCGTCGCCTCTCTTGGATCTCCTGAACCCAGGACTAATAGAGATGCGCACGCTACAAAAAAAGCAATAGGGTTACGACTCTGTGCACATTGATCGGGGCTTTATGGGTGCTTTGACTAAACTAGCTATTCTACCCTTTCAGCAAGCTTGTCCTCAAGGTTGACGCCGGGAAACCGCTCCATATGGTCTAGTGAGCCAGCCTGATCCCCGACTCCTGAATATTCGGCTAAATCTCCTTCGTCCCCTTCGTTACAGAACTCAGCTACTTCGATACATGAGCTTTCCTTGGTTAGGCTGACCTTGTTCATCAGAACGTAGGATGGAGAGTCTGAACATCCCCTATCGGCTTAGTACCAAGGGAGAAGGATCCCATTTGGCTGATAGGTACTGGTCTCCCTCTGCTATGAGTTAGAAAGCTCTTCAAGATAAGCTAAAGCGATGATCTGCAGAAGCAAAAGAATCAACTGCTGAAACAGAATCAACGGCTGCCCCCCTTGTTTCATAGTCAACTCGCTCTGCTGATGACACTTGGTGTTCACCCCCTTACCCCCACGTACATAATTCAACCTGACGCGCTGCGGTGCCCTTTACTTTAGGTCGTACATTTGCTAGCAAACAGAAAACAACCTGACGCAATTACAGCCAAAAAGACGGGGTTTATGGCAATTGATGACTCAGTAGACGAAGGAGATGCAAGAGAATCAACTGCTTCAGAAACAGACTCAACAGAATCAACAGCAGCTCATGGAGAAACTAGATCAACAGAATCCACGGATTCAACAAAGTAACCTCGATCCAATGATTCTCCTTTAGCTTTCGAGTTCTGGTTGAGTGGAGGACTTAATCCGGGCTTGTTAGGTAGACTAAGGGAACGTGTCCTAAATGAGGTTAAACCTCGGGATATTAAGCTCCCATAAGTGGCCTGGTATCTCGAAGGTCTCGTGACCGACGCGGAGACTGAGATTCTCGAGAGAACCACATCGCGCGTCTATTGAAGCATTGGTTGTCTTGGTTATCTTAGTATCACACTGTTGCTTTGAACCCTGCAACACGGCTACAGTCACCCCTGGATTATCCTATCGTAGAGCTTTCTTGGAAGTGTCGGAACGAGGAACCTTAACTGGTCCGTTTCGGCCTAACTTGGATGCTCTATGATCGGGCAATCAAGGGGCGGTCATTCTAGCCCTTAATACTGGCTGAATTACCGATTTCTGACTGTAATAGAAGTGCTGGTCTGTCTATCACCACAAACCTAGTGATCTCACTTACAAGAAGACGCAGAGCTAAGAGTCAAGATGCGGGTTCATCTGACGAGCTGGATTTTGAAAGAGTCGGGCACTTATGTTTACTAAACGAACAGGCTCGGTAGTACCTTAACTAAGTTCTTCGAATGGAGGACAAGGGACGGATGAAATTCCCAATGGTATCGAACTGGCTTCTATGATTGCCTTCACATAACTTGAGTAGACGACAGCTGGAAGTCCCTTTTGGTTAATATAGCCGCTTGATTGCTTATTTACTATGAACCAGAATTACTTTTTTTCCTATTTATAACTTCAGATTGTGTTTGTCGCTGGTTCGATCTCTGGACGTGCATCGGCGGCCCCCTTTCCATTGAGAGTCCTCCTAAGCCGATGGGCTTTACCTGAAAATAAGGTATCGAGACCTACTGACATAGATTAAGCAGCTACTAGATCCCCCGTCTTGTCGAAGAATCAAATACTTTGTTCTCATCGATTGGGATTGACTGTCTTCTTTACTTCGACAGATGTGGTCAACCCCAGCTTGCTTATCTACGGCTGCCATATTCCGTGTAACTTAATGAATTTGATCCAATCCAATAAGCCCGTAAGCGCCGGTACAATATAATTATAATATCCTATAAAGAGGTGGAATCCTATATCTAGTCTTTCTTCATTTCCTGCATAATCTGATGCTTACTCTTCATTAATTAGAGGGGTGGTCACTCCACTTGAGTCAACCGGCCCCATGTAGGGAAGAGATAGAGCTCTAATAAATCTTTATGCCAAGGATTGCCGGAGTTTCTTATCTTGACCCTTCCCTTGACTCAACCTTCTGATTCATCCCAAGACTCGAGAGATGTTTTTAGAAAGATACAGAAAAGACTTTATATCAAAACGAGATTGAAGTATGTTCCAGGACCGACATCTGTGAAAAAGCCGAACTCACACGTTACCACTGGCGCTATGCTGCCTCCTCGTCATCGTGCAGCACTCCTATAAAGGTGAATATTCAATATACAATTCTTTGAGACTCCCCAAGGGGA
Organism: Reutealis trisperma; assembly: GCA_947687605.1. Lineage (NCBI taxonomy): Eukaryota > Viridiplantae > Streptophyta > Magnoliopsida > Malpighiales > Euphorbiaceae > Reutealis > Reutealis trisperma. The sequence continues at coordinate 35,824 of CANTUT010002362.1, forward strand.
ACGGGATCATGCAATAAAAGATTACTATCAATTAAGCTGGTACAGCCACTACGTCTATTGTAGTACTACTTTCGCTGCTCTTCTACTCCCTGGCACTCGTGTCGCCATACCCCCCCGCGGCATTTCCATGATCAACTAGAAATAACCAGCAAAACCCATTCTGAATGGAACCAAACCAACCCATTTTAAGGAATTATTATCGCTTAGCGCTTGTGCTAAGGGCCTTTAATTGTTTTATTTTAAGAGCTGGAAATAAAAACTTGGGCATTAAATTTAGCTACGAGCCGGCTCGGATTCTCGTCAAAAGCTGCCATCCGCTCTCCGCTCTAACTGAACCTCGCGGAACCTCTGCAAAGAAAATGCACGCGGTCTTTTTCTTTCTATAGAAAGAAATGAGATTCGGAAGAAGACATGTATTATTTCCGAGCCATCTCATGGTTTTTTTACTGACATGAAAAAACCCATGTGTTGGTTGCACGGAATCATTCGATGAGGGAGCCCAGGGCGGAATAATGAGCACTCGCCCTAATGACTAAAGCAAGGAGAGGGACACTGGGGTGTTAATCCCTCTGCAACGCAGGAAAGCATTGGAGAGTTCCCTGGCTTTTTTCGGTGCAATTCCCTTTCGGCCGATCCCGTCTCATTCTCGGAACAACAGTTTTCGATTCGCCTGCGTTTCCCCCTATTTCCCGTAAAAATTTGTTTATCCTCTATTTCCCGTGTAACACTCAACTCAACCCACTGCCACCCCAGAAGCGTTATCCCTTCCGGGGCTCCTATTCGAAAGAACCAGCTATCCATTCCGCATTCCCCACCCACTGCAGTTCAGATGGCACAGAGAACCATGCCATTCAGACGAGTTGTGATACGTACGAACGGTATAGAAGTTCTCTTCGTGTGGTTCCGAATCCAGCGCCTAAGCCGGTTGACCTGGGACCCATTCCGGGGATCCAGTTCATAGCCATAGCTGTATCCTGTGCACCCTACTGCATACCTTCCAGTGGTCATAGAGCCATTACCCCGCGGTTGACGAACCTGAACTCCGCAAGCATAAGAGACATAAGTGGTAGCCCCGCGATCCGTTCGCGAGACAGAATCCGTGTGACCGGCTACTACATAAACGCCATCCGTAACTACGTGACCATCAAAGCTATACCCACAGAGCCCTAGAAAGTGCATCTTGCTCGGATGAACCTTCTTCATGAAGGAGCGAGGGGCGCCTTTAGGCGCCGGCGAGCGTGATACCGGCCCATAGAATAGAAGAAGCAAATCTTATCTCAGCCGGTCGGACAGAAGCACGACACCCACCATAGAACAATCATTAGAAGATGCTAAGCCCCGAACCAAACATGAACACTCATGAAACCGAGAGTGCGCCCAGTGTAGGCTTGCTCCGCACAGGCTACACAAGCCAGGACCATAAATGAAACAAATGCGGTGCCCTTGGTGGACCATCACATAGAACGAGAATGCGAGCGAGCGTGCTTGCCCATCGTTAGTAAGTACGATCTCCCGTACGGACCTATACGCCGGATAGACCATCATCGAGGCAAATGTTCCAGACAAGGGTTCAAGTGATAGAGGAAGCTAGAGAGCCCGTTGATCGAGTGAAAGCATCAGTGGCGGGGATCGCTGTTTCATCACTACCAGGAAAAGCAGGAACTATGGTAGTTGACCTGGCCAAAGTACCAATTTGAACAGCACCACCCGTTGTTGAGGAAAAGGTGTCCCTTCGCTCGAGGGAAGGCTGAAAGCGTTCCTGTTCGAGAGTCGAAGCCAGGTTTGAAGAATATGTTCTAGATCCATATGATGGGGATCCAAAGCCAGCACCTTGTACAGATGGAGATCCAGTGTCGGGCGACCACCCCTTATCAATCTCTCATGAGAAATCGATGAAAGGGTTGCATTTTACCCTAGACCTGTAGATAATCCAGCGTACGCGGGAGCTTCTTCAGTAGGGGCAAAGGAATCAATAGCAGTTAACCCAGCCTTTCTCCCGTAGTTGCATTTGAACCAGTCGTTCAACAAAAAGGGGCAGCTCGAAAGCAGCAAACTACGGAGCTCGAAAGGTTTACGAGAGAAACAACTCTACTAATAAAGGGGCGAACGCTTCTACTTCCTTCTCACAGCCTGCCCCCAACTAGTCCTCTTGATCGGCCTATGCTCTGATGCTTGTCCCGACATGCATGAAATCCTGCGCATCTCCTATCAAGGAATGGGAAGGTAGGCATTCAATTGTCCCCTCTTCCTGCTGGTATTCCTTCCTCCGAAGCTTGGGTGAAATGGGTGCTCGGCCAGACTATATAGGGGGTTGGGGTGCCTGAATGGATGTTTGGACTGGCTGGGGTGATGGATCTTGGATTTTCTGGTTCTAAATTTACTTGAGTAGAGGGGAGGCTGGTTTAAATCATAAGAGTGCTCGGTTAGACCGGGTTCTTTGTAATACGGATTGGAAGAATCTGTATCCTTCAGCCTCGGTTCTTCATTTACCTCGGAACCATTCTGATCATAGTCCTCTTTTGCTTATGCTTGATCATCATGCTCAGACTCGTATTGCTAAGCCTTTTAGTTTAGGGTGGAGGCGGCTTGGTTCACCCATAGTGATTTTGGTAGGGTGGTTTCGTTTCGGCTAATTGGGATAATTCGAAATCCTTTACTGAGAATTCGAAGGACCTTGCCACCTCGTTGAAGGAGTGGAATTTTCAAACTTTTGGGAACATTTTTAGGAAAAAAAGACGTCTGTGGGCTCGTTTAGCGGGGGTGCAGCGTGAGTTAAGCCTGAATCAGAACTCTAGAATTCGCTTGCTTGAGGTAAAGTTGAAGGAGGAACTTGATTCTGTCTTAAATTGCATATAAAACAATATCAGGAATGTATTGCAAGTGACTGGCAAAGAAGACATTACGCACATTGGGAGGGACCACCTTATTCCAAATCTGCCTAGCATGAGGGCATTCCCTCAAAACGTGAATAGTGTCCTCATCCGCTTCCCCACAACGCTCACAAGTGGTTACACTGCCAATATGTCTAGTGCACCTGTACACATTGGTCATAATCTTGTTTTTCGCCACTAACCAAAAAAAAGTGCTTATCCTTTGAGGCCCCATCCAACGCCAAACAACTTTAAACAAATGCTCCGTATCAGTCATGCTACCACTAGATAAGATACCCGGACTTTGTGGTAAAAGTGCCATTAGGAGAAAAGCCCAGTACAACTTATCATTACCTGCATCTGCAAAGGGAGGAGGAGTAGCTGCAATTGCCAAAAGCAAACTATTAGGCAAATAAGGCGCAAAGAGATCCCACTTCCAATGCCCATTCAAATCAACAAATTGACAGACTTTCCAACCAATTTGATCTTGTGGAACGGAACCCACAGCAAACCTGATTAGAGGTTGGTCAGGACCCACCCAACAATCCATCCAAAACCGAGCAAGCTGCCCATTACAAATAGACCATCTAATGCCGCCAGCAACCGTAGGCCACACCCTACCTAACGCCCTCCATAAAGGTGAAGCATTCGAAGAAGGAAGAGCTTCAGGAATATGATCCAAGCCCAAACCGTACTTAGCTTTAATAGCTTGAACCCACAACTTGTTACCATCCACCAGCAAAGACCAGCCCAACTTCATCAACAAGGCACTATTCATAACCCTCATTCATTTTCTTCATTCCCAACCCACCGCTTTAGGCAAACAGAGCTCTTCCCACTTAACTAGACTAACTTTTCTATTTTCATTGCTTGAGCCCCAAATAAAATTCCTGCAACACTTCTCAACTTGGTCACAAATTGAAGCAGGCAAGTGGTATGCATAGCAAAAATAGGTCTCGCTGAGACCACGGATTGGGCAAGGGTCACCCTACCCGCGAGCGATAAACTAGAAGCATTCCAACCCGATAAACGCCCCTGTACCTTGTCAAGAATATCCTTATACGTGTTCTTTGTGACCCTCTCATGCAAAATAGGCATACCAAGATACTTCCCTAAGTCATTAGTCATGGAAAAGCCCAGATTAGACGCAAGACACCTGGCTTTACTCATGCCAACATTCTTAGAAAAGAAAACTTGAGTTTTCTTACTGTTCACCCCGTTGTCCCGACGCCATACAAAAACTGTC